>JAFEMH010002553.1:230000-331854 GCA_022495995.1 Adenophora triphylla var. japonica | reverse complement strand
TAAGCTTCATGGAATTCTTCTCAAATTCTCAAAAGTCTCCGTCAGATCCGCTTAAATGATCCTCCCCTTGGTTTTGATTACCATATCGTCAATATAAGCTTCTGACATTCCTTCCAATCTGCGATTTAAAAATCTTGTTGACCATCCTTTGGTATGTCGCCCCAGCATTCTTCAAGCCGAAAGGCATCATTTTATAGCAAAAATTTCCAAGGGGAGTTCTCGAAAGTCGTTTTAGCCTTGTCTTCTTCAAGCATCTTGATCTCGATGATAAGCCCCGAGTAAGCATCAATAAAACTAAAACACCTTGTGTCCTGCAATGGAGTCCACCAATCTATCAATCTGGGCAAAGGATAACAATCCTTGGGACATGCCGTATTCAGTATCTGGGTGGAAGTCTATGCACATCCTCCACTTTTGTTTGCCTTCAACACCATGACCTGGGCAGTGCTAGCCAAATCGGGATAAGTGATTTCTTCCAATAATTCCCGCCTTTAATAACTTCTCCACTTCTCTAATCACCGCTTTCCTTTTCCCGCCGACAGGTATCTCTACCTTCGCTTAAAAGGTTCTACATTTGGATCAGCATTTAAACAATGTAAGGCATGCACCTTCTCTATCAACTCCGCACATATCCTCGTGTTTCCCCAAGCAAATACATCAATGTTATTCCTCGCAAAAATCAATCAGCATATCTTCAAGCTCATCCCTCTCTTCAATTGTTTCCCTAATTTTAACTTTCTGCTCTGGGTATTCATCATTCACAATCACTTCTTCCAATTTCTTCTGCGCGCCCGAATATCAGCTCATCCCGTATTTGCAATGTATCTATTTCCATTTCGGGCTCCGCCTTTCTCCGATCAACACATTTCTTTATCTTTCTTACCGCTACTTTCCCCCTTATCTCTTCCGGCAAGCGACATGCTCTCAGGGGTATCCATCATGATCTCTTCATCACATTCTTCACTATCCGAATCTACTATCTCTTCAATAAGGGGCTCTTTCCATTTTCGACAAATTCAAGCAGACCTGGACTATGCCATTTCAAATTTGCATCACCATTAGCTCCATCAAATTTCCTTCCCGATTTTCCCTCCACCATCTTCGTCGTATCTCAAGCTCCTCATTTCTTTCTCGCACAACTTCATTCTTCCGCCTTTTCTTCAATAACAATGACGCCGACTTATTCTTCATGCTTTCAGCTTCCTCCTGGCCTTCACACACCCTCCTAAGCTCCGTGATCATGTTAATTCTCGCATCTCGCACCACCATAGCCGTGGGAGAGTGAACTCGCATAGCTCTTGCCGCTCGTTTGCATCTCCCTCAATCTTCTTTTCAATCACCTCCTTAACTTCACTTCTTCAAGCAAGCAATCCCTTTGGAGTAGTGGAATTTGACTCACCGATGCTGGATAGAAACCACCATTTCAAAAGATCCGCATAAAGCGGGATACCTACAATAAATAAGCCGTTGTATGGCGACACCAAATCAATAACCATAAATTCCACTTCAGCGAGTTCTCACCCTTCTCTATCTTCCTCCTCCTACCTCTACCGCCAAAGAAATCGTCCCCTTAACCCGCACAAAGCCACTGGTTTGTGAATCCTTCCAAAAAACCCTTGATACCAAGCACCAAATCGGGCCTCTCGTATATCGCATCTTTTAAAAGCACGGCATAATAGAGAATATTTCTGCTTGCTCTAGATCTACTAAAACCCGATGCAAAATACCTGTTCCTCTGGGCGACTGAGATTACATATCTGGCTGCATCCATGACTCCTGCTGCTAGAGCCAACTCTCGCCTTGAAAAACTATCATCCTTTCTTCACTGTATGGATAAAGGGAATGTGACAAGTATGGATAGGCCGACATAACTCTCGATTACTTAAGCAAGTAATGCTATGGGCTCGTGAATTACCAAAATTTCATTCCCGTTACCATTTCCTCCTCGAGCCGCCCCATTTGGCTTCTTGCCATACATACTCTTGCAACTCACCCCCTTTCAACCTTCTTTTGAATTACTCTTTTCAAATTAGTAACAATCGCTTCTGCCTCTTGGCGACCCCCGTCCCGATGATAATTACAAAATATTGATTCATGTCAATCCTCCCAAGATCATTCATTTCAAAAAAGGTGGCAAATCAACAAACTCGCAGAATCTCACTTGGGCAGTAGCGGCCACTCTCAGAACCTTACAATCCTCCTAACTCGACCTCCATTTTGCCCCTCCATTACGACCTCCAACGCGACTCCTCCCCTCTCGCCGCCAGCCAGATTCCCTCGACCTCCTTGTTGAGCGACATTCCCTTCCTTGGGACATATCTCACTCAATCCTATCCTTAACACTTTTCTTCCCAAAGGTTAGCTAAGCTCCTTCATCAATATCCTCACCACCACAATACTCGACCTACCCTCTACACGTAACTCGCTCAAAGTCGCAGTGTAATCTCATCCTTAACTCCCCTCCCCGAATGATCTCGGACACAGTAACCCGACATATACATCATTATAACATATTTGGGATCAATCTCAATTTGATTGGCAATTAGCAAAAAGCTTGTAAGTAACAAGACCTTCTCCCGTCTTCGTTTAATCCTAATCAACTCCCCGTATTACTATCGGCCGAGCTCCCCACCGATCCAAATCTCGCCAAAAACTTTCTAAGTCTTCGTACCCCAATATGGAATTAACAAAGCCGCCGCACAAACCAATCCAAAGCCCGAAGTTCCAAGGTGCTAGCAAAGTCTTACATAATAAAGCATCATCCTTTGTCAAAATCGCCATCATGACCTCAAATCCCGCTACATGAGTTCTGCCTAAGACTTTCGCATACTGGATAGAGCGGCAAACGAAGTCCGGAGCCGCTCGCCTTCCCGGATATATCTAGCAAACAGAGCGACAAAGGAGTCTTTCTCATTATCAACTACACCACCCCTTTCCAGCTCAATCTCCTTGCCATCTCGGCCATCTCGCTTTCCTCGAAACCGTCTTCTTCTCCAAAACGACTAACTCCTATACCCTTCCCTTTTTCTACCGACTGGGTTTCTCGCAATCTTTGAAACTTCTCACCTCTTTCTCGCCATCTTCGCATCATTTGACGCAAGATCACCATCTTCTTTCTTCACAATAGAGGGACGACACTTGGGAAGCTCGTGTGGCCAATGATAAACTTTAATCTTTCTTCCATTTTCCATGTACTCTCCCGCTTTTCTTTTTTGTGTTCTTCCATTCGCCACGACCCTTCTATTCTCGCTTCTACTTCTTTTGGCTTCTCGTGCTCTACTTCCTTTTCTTGCTCCTCATTCACTACAATTACCTCTCCTTATTTGCTCCCTTATCTCCCTCTATTGTCGCCGTTAAAATCCCTCGCGGGATTGAGTAGGTTTCTTCTTCATCGCCCTCGCCGTTTGTTATTTTCAATCAATTGCAAGATCGTAGTGCATGGATCCTCAAACTTTCTTCCTCATTCTCTATTTCCTCCTCTTTGTGGTGGCGGCATCACATTCCTCTCTCTCGTCACCGCATCTCGCTCCATCCTCTTCCGGATTACTTGTCGCGAGGAAGAAGTATCTCTCGCTCCACTCCATACCGATATTCCCAAACCCGTAAATTGGAGTGACAATGTTCCTTCCCGCTACGCGCCTTCTGGCCCACTACCATATTCTTCTCTGGTGTTGACATTCTTTCTACTTACGTAATCACCTTTATGAACTTCAACAACGAAAACCTGCAAATCTTATGAAGATTTGAAGATCTTGCTCAAAAACCCAGAAACAACAACAATAAACCCAGTAATAAACCCTTTCTTCAACACCAAAACTTTCCACACCTTACCACCAAAAACACCCAAATCAAAGCTATTCGAAACAAAATAACTTCACAAATTCCAACTTCAAACTTTCACAACCAAACCCAGATTTGAACAAATCTTAACAAACAACTTCAAACTTTCACAACCAAACCCAGATTTGAACAAATCTTAACAAACAACTTTGAATTCAACACAACTCCCACAAATTCTCTAGAAAATAGGAATCTACACCAACTCAGTTAAACCAAATTACCCTCTCCAAATATTCAACTCAAAAACACCAATTAATCTTAACAGCAAAAACAAACGCCACTCACTTCCACCGATAATGAAAAACAACAAAATTCCTCTTACAAATTGCCAATAATGTCAACTCAACCGTTAAATTCAATACTCCGCTTGAATCGTCCACCACACGACCCACCTTCGTAATCTCGTAACAAAGCTCCTCGATCTCAAGCCACCGCCGACGAAGCTTCAATCCTTGAAGAGAAAATGTGTCCTAAGAATCTAACCAAATGATGTTGCCAGATCTTCCTCAACAAAGAACTCTCACCGTCAGAGTCTATCCACGATATCTCCGGCTCTTCTTCTCCGACCGATCTCGCACACAATAAACGTTAACTAAGCCGGGGCGGCTCCTGCGTAAGCCCCTCCGGCGCGAGGATAAGTGTTTGCTTGGAAGGAAGGTAAACAATATTGAAGGTGATTGTGTGTGTATCAATGGACATATCTTGAAATGAAGCTTTCCCCATCTTATTTATACCCTCATCCTCGTGCTACGCATGTGACCTCCTCACATTTCATGCCTCCCCGCCACGTGTCAACATATCATTGGGTCCTTTATAAAGTAAAACCCTCAACACGTGATCATCAATCCCAATGCATAACCGTCTAATGGGTCCCACTTGGTAGATATTTATATGCCGCTCTGGTGAATATCAACTGGGATCCCTCTCGCCGGATAAGGTCACTTACTATCATGTCTCGCCTTGCCATCATGTCTCGCGTTTAATCTTTATCGCCGGTCTTCCTCATAATATGTCGCCATTTACTATCTTGATTTCCCCCCTTCTTAAGGATATTAGCGGGATATTTAATATCTCGCCTCCCTATGATCCTCTTTGGGTCGCCTGTAATCTTATCTCTTCCTTGGGTCATATCCCACTTTTGTGCCCACGGGTTACTCTCTCACTAATAAACTTGGACCAGGCCCAATTGTTATCACTGGACAGCATCAAATATCAACCTTTATGTAATTGTAGGATTGGGCAATTATGTAAACAAACTTAAAAAAGGTCGATAGAAAGAAAGGAAAGATGGTCATGCTAAAAGGCTAAGCAAGTTATGAATGTTGTCCATTCGAAGTTGGGCATTTACCCAATATATACACTATATATATACTCCCGCCGTGCCATAAAACATTACCACATTTACTATTTTTGGTGTCTCACTTTAAAGTCACACTTTCCTAAAAAGGAAATTTTTTAATACTTTTTTATTTATGGGACTCACTTGTCATACTCACAACACTTTTCAAATTTACTATTCTCTCCACTCATTCTCTCTCCTCCCACTCACAACACCTACTTTAATAACATTATTCCTTATTTTCCGTTCTCAACAGTAAAGGAGTAAAGTTCTATGGGACGGAGGGAGTATGAATTTTACAAAATAAAAGTACAGAAAACTAACAAAAAAAAATAATATTACAAAAACTCCTTAATATATTAAATGGGCAAAAACATATACGCCTTACCAAGGAAAAAATTATATTTTTTTTATAATTCCTACAAAACCCCTTTATTTACATGTTGTTTAACTCCGGGCTTATCCGTTGTTTAACTAATAATTTATATTTATCAGTTGTTTAATCAAACAATAAGTACAAAAATCCTTCAAAACAATTGATAATTTACATTTATCCGTTAAACAATCGATAAATGTAACTTATAGTTAATAAATTTGAGGGCTTCAGAAAAATTATAAAAAGTTATAATTCTTGTAGCGCATATAAAAGGGGATTAAGGGATTCTGAGGAATTATGAAAAGTTATAATCGCTTCACTGGTAGCACGTGTTTTTTTGTGTCTTTTTTGATAAATTTTGTTTTCAGTCAAGAAGTTTTTTTTAGAATCTTAACTTGGTTTTTTATTTTTATTTTAGTTTTTGATAAAAACTCATTAGAAGGTTCTTTATGTTTTCTTCTTACTTTGCTCATTTGATCAAAGAAAAGAAAGAAATAATAAGTGTAATTCCGTTTAAAAAGAAGTGTCGTGCTTTTAAATATGGGAACGTTTGTTTTTTTATTTTAAGCCTTATTTGTCTCTTAACACTTATTCATTAAGAGGATTAGAGAAATAAGTGTTTTGTTTTTTTTTTTAAATAAGGCTTGTTAGGCTCTTAAAGTCCTCTTAATTTTAAGTGGTTAAAATATCACAGCTTCGAAAGCCCTGAAAGCCACTGCTTTTCATATTTGGTTTTGGGTAAAAAAAATTTTAAACTGCAGTGCACTCGTTTCATAAATGCATTTACTTTTTTTTTTTTTTTTTTTAAATTTTTTTTTTTTTTTTAACTAAGCTTCGTATAATGAATTCGTATACAAAATCAAACAACTTATCCAATTCGGTAATTCGCCATTGGCGCCTCTTAATCATTCACATTTTCAACCGAAATCGTATTTCAAAGACTTATCACTTAAAAAAACAAAAACCCCTAAGTAATTAAGAAACTCAATAAAATTTAATGGATGCTTAAAATTTAATGAAAATCAATACATATCGAGTTTCGTTAAATTTCAAACGATTTATTAAGTTTAGAACTTTATCTTAGAGAAATTATTAGTTATGAACCTTATGTTAAATGTACTATAGTTCAAGACTCTAAGTGGCAATATAATTAAAGTTTTGAAATGGTCATGTTTCATTAAGCAAAGGTTACATATACCTTCCCCTTGTACATATGATAGATACATATACATTCATCATAGTACCACTAAACCCTAGGTAGTACAGTACAACTACTGCACCTCTCCCTTGGGTTATCATACAAGTTAGACCTAACCCCTTCAAAGTACAAGTCAAACTATGACCCCCTCCCTCCAAATTTAACAACAAAATTTTTATTTGGACTAAATTAACAGAAACTCAATGAAGGTTTCTTCTAATGTCCTCCCACCATGCTAATTAGTTCCTCAGCTAGCTCCTCCACCAAAAGCCCGAAAATAGCCACCGCAATCTCCGTCCCACTCTCCTTGATCTGGGCCCCATCGTACCCCTTCCACCCGATTACCTCTTTTTCGAAATCCTTTTCTACCATCATGTCAATGGTGTTTGATTCAACTTCTTTCCATGAATCCATCCTCTTGCAAACTCTTTTCGTAACCCCTTCACTGTCCGCTCCATAGTAATTTTCCTCAATAACAAGGTCAAATACCAGTCTTTTCATGTGTGCCGGGATTTTGCTTTGGTTCAGGAGAGTTGACTTGTCAAAAACCTCTTTAAGGAGCTCGTTAGAAGTGTCTTCTAAGCAAGAATTGGATTCGTTCTCATAACCGCTAGTTTCTTCCTCTATAAGATCTTCGTCGTTTTCATCTTCTAGCATTCTCTTCTCTAGTTCAACTGGATCCAAATCCGCCAGTCTCTCAAATCTTCGTAGCTTTGCCAAAAGTTGATTTTTTGTTCCTGCAAGTCCAATGTAGAGATATATTATCAGAACAAGCCTCTTTTTATTTTTACAATTTTACTTGAAAATCTCAATAAAAGAAAATATTACTTTCTTTGTTTCATAACAACAAGTGCATAAGTTTCTTATTTAATATGTCCCAAAATAAGTGTTCTATAAATAAAAAAAATAAGGAAATAACCTTCGTGAAACTTTAACTTGGTACAAGCAATGTACAACAAGTAAACAACGTATCTAAAGTTGTTTGACAAGTCAATTGTGACACATATTAGGATACGGAGTAACTGGCATAGTGGCCGTTATGTGAAGGTACGTTACAAACATGGAACTTGTTTGAAGTAGAAGATTCAAACAACCAAAATTTGTCAAGGCAGTTAAGTAAATGTACAGTAGAGGGTAACAAACTAGAACTTGTTTGAAGTAGAAGATGCAAACTATAACCATAAATGGTAATTTTATAGTATCGCTTTCATAATCATATCAGAAAGGAGGGAAACAGAGATCATAACTCAAATGGGTTCCACTGAATTTAAGTAATTGATGAGATCAAACGATCCAGAATCGAAGAGATAGGAAATAAACTCTGCCACCAAATTACATTTGAATTGATAGGAAAACGACAGTTGCGCCATTAAGTCGTAAACCCCACCACAACCTATCACAAGATGAGTCATCACCAGAGCCACGTGCGGTCCATGAGTAACAGAAGTGCACAAGGTACCACCATGCTACAAGTAAATGTCCAACAAACTCTACGCCATATCAACACAAAGATAGTTCATGTTGGCTAACAAAAAAATGCGTTTCTTGCACAAAAAATGTGTTTCCTTTTACATATAAATTGCATTTTTTGCGTAAATATTTGTACAATAAGATTAGCGCTACCCGTAGATATAGTTCATCTAGTTTTATTAGTGAATTTGTGCACAAGATCAATGGTAATTTGAGGTTGTAGCCATTTCACAAGGACACAAAACATGCACATCTTCGGCTCACTTTTTCAATAAAGATGGATCCCACAAATAATTAATATCGCTAAAGAAGAATAATCTACCAGATTATGACATTTCAATCTATCTCAACCAGCATGATTCCGTATAATGAAATGCACAAACAATAGTAATGTTGAAAATGACGCCCCAACCGTCTAGGAAAGGAACATTTGAATATTTAACGTGCACGTAACAAAAAAATACATAAAAAAAAAAAAAAAACTATACTTACTTTGTACATTAGCATAGCTGCATTCTTGGTCATAATCATCATCCTCGCCCTCACCTTCTTGTTCTTCTTCATTATCGTCTTCGAATGGAGGGTCCAATACAGATACTGGACTGCATTGTTCTTTTTCTTCCTCATTTTCTACCTTTTCTTTCTCTAAGATCTCGGATTCATAATTTCCATTTTCCTATAGTTAAACAAAATATAATCCATCAATAAGACATTGCTAAACTATATTCTACTCCCTCCGTCCCTGAAAGATTGTCCCATTTGCCATTTTGACTTGTCCCAAAAAGTATGTCCCATTTCTAAACTTAGGCATGAATGTTAGTGCAAATCTACTAAGGTACAAGAAGGTGAAGCTCTTCCTTAATAATCGCAGTTGCATAAATGCGACAATCTTTTTAGAGACGGAGGGAGTAAGATGCAATTCTTGTCATATTCAATTATGGTGCAAGGATTGATAATTTGATACCAAATTAAAGTTTGACTATTGACTTCTATTTTAAATTTTCACCAATATAATCTTGGTTCTATTATTGTGGTCCATATATAAAGCCAAAACTAGTTTTGTCCTTTTTGCAAATATAATTTTCTAGGAAGGATTATTAAACAAAATTATTTTTGTTCAGAGATTTGATCACAACAGTACAGCTATTACAAACAAGTCTTCTACGGGTAGCTCCAAAAAAATTAACAAATGACATTTAAAAGCCCCTCAAAGATTTATTGTCTGAAAAACCATTGGGGGCATTTTGGTCATTTAACCTCGACAATCCGGCCATGGAATCAGACCAAGAAATCATGTAGCAGACAGTTAGCCACTGCCCAACTCAGTCGTCTACGTACCGAGTTAACTCATAGCTTATCATTTTTGCAATTAGCAGAAATTAAAATTCAAGTACATTGATTTATAATTTGAAAATATAAAAAGGAAAACACCAATTTCAAGAAAAGATTTGACGAACCTCATTGTAGTGGCGGCTAGGAGAAGTGGCCGGAGACAAGAAATCCGGCGTCCGGTGACCGGGGGAGGGACTTTGAAGAAGAGTGAAACGAAAAGGGCTTAATGGGCTAGCACAGAAGCACTTATCACAAGAGCCATATTGAGTATCTTCTTCTCCTTCTACCTCTTCTTCCATATCCTCCTCAGACCTCGAGCTACAAGAAGTCTCCAAATCTAAAGATTTCTCTTCATTGGTCTCAGACCACACTGCACTACTAAGCCTACTGTTATTACAAGAACACGAAGATAAGCCAATTTCATAAGCACTAGTTCTGGTATTATCCAATTCCACCAGAGTAGTCTTTTGTGTTGATAATGCACCCGAGATGTTCGACAAATTGTCCGAAACAGGATTGACACCAATTTCGCGCTTCTTACTCTTACTACTCCGATCCTTGAGTCTTTTAAGGAGTGACCCGAACAGCCCAAACCCAGAATTTTTTGTTTCGGGTCTGGAAGATTTAACGGACTGTTTTTGAATTCTGATTGCAGCATCGAGCAACATGGCAGCCGTTCTAGCTGGGATATGAAGGAAGACCTTATTGGGGCTTTTACCCGGCGACTGGAACTGAAAGAGGGGGGATTTTCTAACGTCTGGGGAGTCATTGAAGGAGAAAACAGGCGTGATTGCAGAAATTGGTATTGGGTTTGCGTTTCTTGAGATGAAGAGTTGGCTTGGGATTGGGAGAAGGAGAGGGTTTGTTGAGTTGACAACGTCTGTCAGCAATGTAGTCATGGAGGTGGAAGGGTTCTTGGTCTTGAGTAAGGAGTTCATGTAAATGTTTACGAGCCATCATTAAGAGGGTGATTTCTACTTTAGACAAAAAAGGAATGATGATGGAGGAAAAGTAAAAGGAAGAAATTTGAAATTGAAATGGAGTTGGGGGGATTTTTGAGATGTGGGTGTTGGAAGAGAATTCAACGAAAAGGGAGGAAGGTTGGAAAGTGGGAAAGGTTTGGTACTAATGGTGGAGGTGGAGGTGGAGGTGGAGGGAGAGAGAAAGAAAGAAGGGTAGAGGAGGGTTCCTCATTCAAATCTGGTGTTTATGATGTCGAGGCATGGTGGTCATAAATAAATACCCCCCTTATTACATTTTCTCTTTTTGTTCTTTTAAAAGTAAAAATAAAAAAAAACATATTTCTAGAAATTAAATAATAGTATAAAATATTTTCTAAGATAAATCTATAATACAATAGAGGAAGCTTTTAACTGCCTCTTAGCTTGAGATAAGTTTTGGCTGAGACGATTCTCTCCAAATTGATCTGACGACCTAGGATCGCCCCACGTTCTCCCACACACACACTCTCCCTCTCTTCACGACACAATCTCATCCTTCTTTCGACGACACCGGGAATGGTGACTGCGGTGATATCTAGGGCTTCAATTTTTCCTCCTCCTCCTCCCAAGATTTAACTGCTCAGTGGTATTTAGATCCAACCCTTACAACTCCAATTACCGATTTTGCCACCAAGAAAGTGGTTGACTTACGGCCGACAGGAGACGAAGAAAGCCGAGAAAGCCAAGAAGATGATTGAGATGGCGACGTTGATGGAGACGCAGGAAGTTGGGGAGATGATAGAGCATGTCGATGAGGTCGAGGAGATTATGCGGCTGCATTTAATCCTAGCAACAAGATATTGTTCGCGCCTCCACATTCTTCCGGCACGCTAGGATTTCGGCCATCCCTTTGAGGTAAAAACCCCTTGCTCAATTACAAATTCTTAGGTCTTTGATTTGTGTTTTTGCAGTCAGCTTCTATTTGGGGTTCATCTGGGGTCGGGGGCTCGATTTCATGTTTCGGGTTTAATTTTCTTCTTGAATTTTGTTTGAATTTCTCTCTTTCTATGTCGGATTTCTCGGTTATCTTAAACCTGTTAAAAGGCGTACCTTTTAGAGTTTTCTAATACGAAGGTGTTTACTTGGTCATATGGGAGAGGGTTTACATCTTCAGTGCCTAAGGTAAGGTGCACATTATTTCAAGGTGTTTACTCTATAGCTCTAGAATTGAATCTTTAATAAACCTATTATCTACTCATATATAATAGCACATAGCTTATTGTATTTCGTAATTGATCGGAGGATGCTCGACTTAAAATACTATCATCAAGGGAAGATAATATGACTACTACTCGTTGCTCAAAGAAAGAAAACAAAAGATCGTATATTTCTTTGCATGAATGTGTAATGTGTACTCAAGGTGGTTAGGTAGGGGTTATGGAAAAGAAGGCAGTGAGTACTGAGTAGTGAATTGAGTTGGAGGTCATTGGTTAAGAAATTGTTATAGTTAAAAGATTTGACTAAATTTAATAATTAAAAGTTTATGTCTAATTCTTATGAACGAATAGGTTTATTCTTTGATCAAAATGCCCCCAGCAGTACTAATAAATTCTAAAAAATGTGTCAAGAGGGGTTTACACAAGATCAAATGCCATTTCTATGTTTTATTCATATTTACTTTCTTTGAATAAAAAAATGTCACTTCAACAATGATGCACGTAGAATAAGAGGTTTTTGAGTTGAGTTGTTTTGGGATACCAATGAGATTACTGTCATATTTAAGTTAATTTTGTTGATGTTATAGCTGATACACACTTCTAAGTTAATGGTTGTTTTTTAGTATTAAATTATGTGGTTTATGAAAAATGAAGACATTATTAAGCAATGGAATAGCCTCACTCTCACTGTGGCAGTGGTGTTTTTTTTTTTCCGGATGTGATGTACACATTGAGTTGGTGCTCCTGTTATTCGCGAAGAATTTTTTGAATGCTAAGTTGGACTATCTCAGAGCCTCGATAACCTCTGTTGACTGTGTCCATACTAGCTGGGTTGTTGTTTAATTAGAGTATCTAAATCTTTTTTATGCTGCAACTATGCTTGATGAGCCAGGGAATAATGTGATTTGGCTTGAGGAGAAGAAAAGAGGGAGAAAGAAATTGCAAAGGAAATACAGGAAGCAGATTAATTCAAAGCTGAGTTTTACAGAGGTGGTAACAAAGGCGTCAGAACAGTACAAGCAACAAAAGAGAGAAGCAAAAGGTGAGTCTTGCTGGGAAAAAAAACTGTATGATGTGTATATTCAATACAATTAGCAATTTTACATGATTGAGCGGCATAATTTCTTATATTGTTTATTCACTTGACACTTCCAAGTTGGTATTGAGTGATAATGAATGAGTACTATTTGTTATTTATGAATGACATTGATATACATTTTCTCTGTGTATTTCACTTTTGACTTATTATGATTACTATCTTGCCGGATGGAGGGAGTAGTAACTAGCATTTCATTCTCAAACTTTTTTGGTATCTTTATATTTATTTACTTCAATCTGACTATTAGGGGTATTATTTTAATCTTATGTAAATGAACCAGTTTCTCACGATCCAACTATTTCTCAACTTCTCCCACGATCTCTCCCAACTCTGACGGCAGTTAAAGAAACATCCGTTAAACAACCCCCCACACCATACACACTCATCACAATTGCACAATCAGTAAAATTAAATTTTTCCATCGTCTCTTGATTTTTCTCCCCTTTCTCTTCATTTTCAATATTTTGAGTCTAAAGAAGAAAATTTTCCACTGACTGCATGCCCGAAAATTTTCGCATTTTGCCTCCGGCGGCCATTCTCTCTCAAACCGTAAGTTTATGTCGCTTTGGTTCTCTGTTTAATTTATCTGTTTAATATTTCCTTCCCACCCCCACATCTTCAAATATCTGTAAGAATGATTCCTATGAACCAAAACATTTCACACAAATCAAATTCAGCTCAAGCTCAAAAACACAAATTAAAACCACCATTGATTTTCTCTCTCTTAAACTGTAAGTTTATGTCAATTGCTTCTCTGTTTAATTTCTCTGTTTAATGTTTCCTTCCCACCCCACATCTTCAAATATTTATTTGTAAAAATGGTAAAAATGGTAAATAGAATAGACGAGGGAAAGAAATTCCAACGGCAATATTGAAAAGTTGTATGTTTTGAATCTTCACTCGACTCAGGCATTATGGACCATCGATTAACAAACCTTGAATCCACTAATCAACGAGAAAATAGAAATGGATCTTACTCAATCTCTCGGACGTATTGAAGGCGAATTGCGTACGGTTTGCGGACGAATTGAAGACGAATTACGGTCGGTTTGCAGGCGGATTGAGGCTCCCCTACGAACGGTTCTCTTGAATCAGGGGGGTTCTGTACCAAAACAACCAAATTGATGCTCCGGAGGGAATTTTTGATTGGTGGTTGCCGTCCTACGGCCGATGATTTCTTCGGCAACGATCAAACCCAAGAGCCCTCTTAATCAATCACTCGGTGGGAGGCTAGTTGTCGGAGAAGATGGCCGGACGTTAACGCTGATCGAATGGGTAGGGGAGGGGCGGTATGGGAAGGGGAGGAGGTGGCCTGACTGTGGGAGGGGTGGGGTAGCCATGTTGGTCAGGGAGAGAGAAGAACAGGATGAAGGAATTTGGGAGGATTAGAGAAACAAAATATGTTTCTTTCTTTTTGTGTTTGTTTGAGTGTGAGAGAGAGATAGAGCGAGAGTGAGAGAGAGAGAGAAGCCTATTAAAAAAATATTGAAGCATTTTAAAATAATATTACTACATCAACTTTTTTGAATTATGGGTATTATATAATTTGTATCGACGTATTTTTTTATTGAAAAAATAATTTAAAATTAGAAATAATATCTTATAATTTTATAATATTATTAACACTAGTTTAACCCCCGTGCGATGCATGACCAGTTAATAATAAATAACTGATCGAAATCCAAACGAATACAAAAGGAAATAGAGATATTTGTATACATTGTAAAAAAATTATTTGAAACATATATTGTGAGTAAAAATATCAGATTGAAGATCACTAAAATAAATATAGTGTTACATCGTGCGATGCACGGGTAGTTATTGATGCACATCTTTAAATAAAATGACTAAATGAGACAAACATCTTTATACATTGTGAAACACATCTTTAAAAGACAACTTTGTCGATACAACTGTCGAAAGAGAAAGGAAGATCATCATTACATATCAATATCTTCGGACCATCGGGATTGTGAACTCTCGATAATGCAAAATATAATTGAGAACGTCAAAATACATAGTATCTATTTGAAAAAAAAAAGACCAACAAAAGATAAATATCTACCTTGACTTTTATTAATAGGCATAACATAAGAGAAAAACAATAATACAAATATCGTGAAATGAAAAATAAATTATCGTACACTTTAAAGATTTATTACAGACAATTATGAGACATTAAATAATGAATAAGTGATTCACACAATAATTAAATAGAACCCCAAATCCAAATTCATCATCCCCTATATGAACAATCTATAAATTCTCTCTTCTATCAATTATTTTAACTGATCTTCATTTTTTTAAAAATTATTAGACATACATACACATAAACAAATTAAAGTAATACATAATAAAACTGGGAATTTTATAGATAACGAAAATTAACAAATAAATTTAAAAATTGATTATTATTATTATTATTATTGTGTATTAGTTTTGTAAAATAAATCTAAATTTTTAAAGAAACATTGTATGTATATATATATATATATATATATATATATATATATATATATATATATATATGAACGGAGCCAACAACGCAAGGGGGTAAATTGGCCCTTCTCCCCCGTAAAACTCTACATATATCCAATTATTTTATTATTATTATTTGAACCGATATCCCATTTTTTTTAATGTTTACAACAAATAATACTTTGAGAATATGCTTCTGAGTTACCCAAACTGTATGCTCAAAAGACGACAATTAAAATAAAACAAACAGAAAAAGCAAGTTGTTTTATATATTGTGAAAACATTCTTGAATACTATATTGTTAGTACAAACATCAAAGTGGTAAGTATTATCATCATTACATATCAATATTTAAAATAATTTACCTTTTAACTCTGGATGTAGCGAAATATAATTCTTCATGGCAAAATTTTGATTTTTTCAAAATAAAAACTAATTCTTTATAAAAAAAAAATATAACTCATTCTAGGATGAAGGGAGCTATAAAATTATTTAAATTGCAAAGTAGATGAAACATTGATTAGTATAAAGAGCAACTATAGAGACAACATTTACTACTCAATACTCCCTCCGACCCACCAAAACTGATACTTATTTTCTTTTTGGTCCGTCTCAGTCAAACTGATACTTCTCAAAATGGCAAGAGAATCTTCACTATTTACCCCACTCATTCTCTCTCCTATTTCACTTTTACACTCACAACATTCTCTCTCCTAACTATTCCTCCCACTCATTCTCTCTCCTATTTAATTCTTCATACTCACAACATTTTTTTTCACTTTTTCTCTCTCTTACTTTTCCTTAATCCGCGTGCCCAGAAATTTGGTCTTAATTTTGGTGGGACTGAGGGAGTATATCTTAAAATGAACGAAAGACCCATTTTAAATATATAGATGGAGACTTAAAAAATTGAGATCAAGGTTTTAGTAAAATGAGTACATACACCATTTCCTACCCGCATTAAAAAAATCAAAAAATAAAATAAATTGAAATAATAATTTCTTTATCTAAAAATATTATTTATTTTCTTCACTAATTTTTTCTTTTTTTCAATCAAATTAATTCCTATATTATAAATACACAATTTTTTGAGAAGAATAGAAAAATCGACAAATTTATTTATACTTTATTTACTATGCTTCAAAGATTTATTTAAAAAATATTAAATAAATTGTTTGATATATCGAACTAAAATAACAAAATAACCATATTACCCCATCCCACTTATTAAATAGAAATCAAAATCTACATTCATCACACTCCCCCATATATATATATATATATATATATATATATATATATATATATATATATATATATATATATATATATATATATATATATATATATATATATATTATTATTATATTAAATAACCCTATGTACTTTATAAATACCCAATGGTTTTGTTTAAAAAAATTCAACACCATCCCAACTCATCATCCTATACCCCACCACTTTTACTTTATTTTAAATTCTTTATTTTTATGATTAATAAAATTATTATTATTATTATTATTATTATTATTATTATTATTATTATTATTATTATTATTATTATTATTATTATCATTTATAATTAAAAATAAATACTTCACACTTAATTAATTTTCACTAAAAATATATTTAAAAAAAAGGAAATTAACAAAGGATAATCAAGAAATTTATATTTAAAAAAGAGAATTTTTTTTTCTTCAAAATTAATTTTGACTAAAAACATATTGAAAAAATTAAAAAGGAAAATTAACAAAGGATAATTAAGAAATTTATATTTAAAAATAAAAGTTTTTTTTTTGTGTCCAAATCGAATAAAAATAGTCTCTATTTAAAGAGAATTTTTTTTTATGAATTTTGGTGTAAATTTTTTTTTAAAAAAAATTAATTTATTATAAAATAATTTAGTTAAAAGAAATGGGTGAAAAATAAAAAACCAAAATCCAACCAACCAATAGGAGGTCGCCAAGTGTCCAATCCAAATAAAAAAAGAAAGAAAACCAACAAACTTCAGCTGCCTTCACGGTCTTCACGCGCGGTTGTCAGCGCGTGTTGCACACGCGCCATTGAATTGTCCAAAATGCCCTCCACTAAATGAACGACACGTGTCCAAATTTCCAAAAAAAAAATAAAAATAAATTACAGTCCAAACACAGCTTGCCACGTATGTTTTAAGTTGGTTTTTTGCAATTTCGCCACTATGTGAAAAGACGAAAATGCCCTTCAAAGCTCCTTTTATTACCACAATCTTGTTATTATATATATAGATATAGATTTTATCAATATGTTCAATTTAATTTAATTTAGAATTTAATTTATATTAAATCTATAATACAATAGAGGACGATATACAGCGGCAACTATCTCCTATTTTTTTAACACGAGTTGGGATATACGTATGTTTGCAGTTTGTTGTGAAATCCTTGGTCTGATTCTAAACTTGATCCCATCATGGCAAGGACAATCCAAACAGCAAGAAAAAGTACCGGCCAACGACCACCGCTACCTGATAAGATCCCACGTGATGAATTTATAAGAAAATCTAAAGAAGCTAAGGATCATGAGTACGCTTACTTACGTGAACAACACAAAAGAATCCTCCTCGAGACTAGAGTCGCAGAATTACGGTCTGGAATGGAAGAATTGCAAGAGCGACTGCAGGAAGCTATAGCAAGATATAATCAGTCCCAAACCGCATTAGGTGTGGCTTTGAGTCGAATCCATGAGCTAGAGTTCCCTGCGGAGGCCCATGCTAATGACCTAGGCGGACTCGAGCCTATGGAGGCCGTTGGGAATGAGAATGATGAGGATCCCGAGGAGGATCCAGAAGAAGAACCCGAGGAAGATCAAAATGATGATTCCGAAGAAGATCTTGAAGAATGAGAATGAGTAGTCAAGTTGTAGGGAGGAAGGTTTATTTAGTTTGGTTTAGTTTAGTTTAGTTCAATTTAATTTAGTTGGTTTTTTATATACACCCTACAAATTTCATATTTGTTTTATTTACTTTCTGTAATATGTTTGTTTCGATCTGTTCTATTGGTGTTCATTTGTTATCTCTAAATATTATGGTTTGAATTTGTTCGTGAGTGCGTACTATCCCTCTTCCCATCTACTTAGATACATAAATGTAACATGTCACATTTTTAGAAATTTTATTGATTCTTTTCTCTTTTTCATTTTTTCCTAATTCCACCTATTTATTCTTTTAACCCCTCCACACCATTTTCTTAATTTTTTTTTTTAAATTGAACCGGATCATTTTGGGGCTAGGACTTTGTTGTTGTTGTTGTTGTTTTAGTTGGAAATTTTGATAATTTTTTGTTTTTAGTAGTTAGTTGAACAAACGGTTCAATTTAATGTTTTCATAATGAATATGTCATGTTTTCAAATAAGAAAACTATACGAAAATGATCGCACATTAACTTTCGCCTGCTTTACCTTTATTGGAACATAATGTATATCAGAAAATTTTTGTAAGTTTTCCATTAAATAGTTGGCACAGTCCTTTTATGAACTTTTCTTTTATCATGTTATGAATTCTGAAGTATAACATGAGTTTATCATTTCCATTAGTCAATCCAATAGATTGTGAGAATTCTTCTTATAATTTGATTCTTACTACCATCCTCTCGAGTAAACTATTCTAGCTCAATCTCCAAATAGTGTATTTAAGAATTTTTTCATTCTATTGCCAGCTTAATCATTATCAAATTCTACTCAATGGCACAACCTTCAACGAAAGGAAAAGAACCCGTTGTACCACAGGTATTCTTCATTGCCCGTTCAAATTGTATGCTGATAATATTTTTCTATTAAAAATCAAAATTTCCTAGAGTTAGTAATATTTGTCTATTTTTCTATTCACTACCAGTCAGTGAATATGGAGTTAGGAGAAAGCTCAACATCTAGAAATAGAAATTATCGTAGTATGCGTGAAATTGCACAATCTAGGCGACAGGCAGATATCGCTCCGAACAAGCAAACAACCAACAAAATTCTTCTAACGTTTCTTTTGGTCCTTCCATATGAGCAATCGCACAAAGGAGGCGTCGTTCGCGTGAACAAGGCGCTCCTTATTCTACCATGTAACATAATTCTTCTATCGCTCCGATTTAATTCAAATAAACTTCTCTTACAAAATATAACACGCCTTTCAAAATATAGGTCAACTATATTAGAAGACCCCTCCACTACCGAAGAAAATGAAAATATAGGTAGTTTTGAAGAGGATGAGCTCCATCTACGTGACATAGAGAATCAACAAATTTTCAATCAAGTTCGTCATTCCCTTGGCAGAATGAATGCCATATGTCAGCATTGTCATGCCTTGCACTGGATGGGCGAAAAATTGGTTCACTCTTCTTTGAGTAGGCCCAGATTTGGAACATGCTGCTTGGATGGACAAGTTAAGCTTCCTAATCTTCTTGATCCATCCACCCTGTTCAGGGAATTATATGACGGTTGTGACCATCGTTCGACGTCATTTTTCCAGGATATTCGACGGTATAATGCTGCAATGGCTTTCACCAGTCTTGGATGTGATCTAGATGATCGTGTACAACGTGGCAGGGCCCCTTATATCTTCACTATACATGGTGAGTTGCGACATCGCTCCGGGTCATTACTACCACCTCCAGATTCAAATCCTGTGTACGCTCAACTTTATATATACGATCCGATGGCCGCCTTAGAATGTCGTCAACGTCGAAATGAGACGTTAGATGGAGAACTAATGGGCTGCATCCAAGAATGTTTGTTACAATAAATTCCATTTGCACCTATCTTTCGTCAAGCATGTGCAATATTAGAACAACAAAGCCAATATCAGTCTAATCAAAATTTGTCAGCATATTTGCATTATGATCCAAGAAGAGATCAACGGCGATATAATGCACCTACGGTTGATGAGATTGCAGTAATCTTACCCGGTGATGGTACTGAGAGAAGGAGAACAAGAGATATAGTCCTTCACTACAGAGATCAAGGCTTGATGCGGATAAGTGAAAGTCATCCAGCATACGCCCCATTGCATTACGTCTTATTATTTCCTTTAGGCGAGTTAGGATGGGAACCGTCCATGACTCTCTGGGATATGAATAGGAATGGTCCGAGTAATAGAAGTAGAAATAGACTCACAATGATGGATTACTACAATTATCGTTTATTCGAACGAACAACAGAGTATTCTACCATTTTGAGAGGCAAAAAACTATTTCAGGAATATTTGGTGGACGTTTGGGCTGCAACAGAGCAAAACCGTCTTCTTTTCCTAAGGGAAAACCAAGAGGCATTTGTTCGTGTTGATCGGTATAAAGATCTCCAAGAATTTTTTGATGAAGAGAGTGCAAGTCCGGATCAAATTGGTAGAAGATTCATCCTTCCATCTTCTTTCACTGGTGGACCAAGGCAAATGTATGAAATTTTTCAAGATTCCATGGCTATTACACGCGTGTATAAGCATCCAGATATTTTCTTAACTATGACAGCCAACCCGGCATGGCCAGAAATTAGAGATGCTCTACTTCCTAATCAAACTGCAGCTGATAGGCCAGATTTGGTTGCTCGAGTTTTCGAATTAAAGAGAAAGCATTTGTTGAAAATTGTTAGAGATGAAAGGGTGTTTGGAAAAGTAGAAGCTTATGTTTCACAATTGAATTTCAGAAAAGAGGATTGCCCCATATGCATGCACTGTTTTTTCTCGCGGATGAAGATAAGATCAGAACTCCTGAGCAAGTTGATAGGGTGGTATGTGCCGAATTACCCGATCGAGATAGCAATCCTGCACTTTTCGACACGGTTAAGAGATGTATGATACATGGTCCGTGTGGCACGAGAAACCCAAGTTCGCAATGTATGGAGAACAATAGGTGCAAAAAAAAATTCCAAAACAATGGGCCGAAACAACTTCTATTGATAATGACGGCTATCCAGTCTATCGTCGCCGCGATAATGGAGTTGTATTGACAGTAAGAGGGAAGGAGGTAGATAACAGAGACGTTGTACCTTATAACCCTTATCTCACAGAGTTAATTGATTGACATATTAATGTGGAGGTGTGTGCTGGAGTTAGATGTGTTAAGTACATTCACAAGTACATATACAAAGGTCATGATCGAACAACAATGGTTTTAGGGAAAGGTGATGAAATCAAACAATATCTTGATTCGAGGTATATTGGTCCGCCAGAAGCTGCATGGCGGTTATTTGGATACAACTTGCATGAATAATTTCCTAATGTTGTTCGATTAGATCTCCATCTACCTCGAGAGCATAATGTTTCATATGATTCAAGATGTTCGCGAGAAGAGATAGCTGAACAAGTTGAAGGAAAAGTAACAAAATTAATGGGGTTTTTTAGACGTTGTGCTTCTGATGTAATGGCCCGACAGTTTACTTATCAACAAATGCCGAAGCATTACACGTGGCAGGCGAATGTTTGGAAACGAAGACGTTATTTAAGTCAGGCAATTGGAAGAATATATTTTGCTAGCCCCTCCAGTGGTGAGAGATTTTACCTCCGACTCTTATTAATTACTGTTAAAGGTCCAAACTCTTGGAAAAATTTACGAACATACAATGGTATTGTGCATGATACATTTAAAGGTGCTTGCGTTGCACGGGGTCTTCTAGAAGATGATGAAGAATGGAATCAATGTTTGGAAGAAGCCTCAGTTATGAAGACTGGGTACCAACTGAGGAGATTGTTTGCGCTTATTCTAACGCAATGCTCTCCGATACATCCCCATGAGTTGTGGACTAAGTTTGCAATGAATATATGTGATGATCTTCCTCACAAATTGCGCACAGAATATGAAATTCCATATTCGGATGATAGTCAAATAACAGATTATGGCCTGCATCTGTTGAATGAAATATTGCAAGAAACTGGAAAAAGCTTGGCAGATTTCCCACCAATGCCTCTTCCACTTCAAAATTGGACCCAAATGATCGGCAACAACAGGTTATTATGGGAACATAGACAGCTTAAGTATGATGATCGCACTACTGCTGCGGAAGCAAATATCTCTCGCTTGAACGTTGGTCAGCGACACTGTTTCGATGTTGTGATGTGTTCGGTGAATGAAAATCAAGGGAAAACCTTCTTCTTGAATGGAGGTGCAGGAACGGGCAAAACATTTTTGTACAACACAATTGCAGGGGTTTGTCGATCGCATGACAATATCATGATCTGTGTTGCATCATCTGGAATTGCATCGTTATTGTTGGTTGGTGGCAGAACGGCACATTCTACCTTTTGTCTACCGTTGAATGTGTTGGAAGATACGTTGTGTTCATTTACAAAACAGTCAATTCATGCCCAACTCTTTAGAGATACAAAATTAATAATATGGGATGAGGTTCCTATGCAACATCGCCATTGCGTTGAGGCCGTTGATCGCAGCCTTCGAGATATTTGTGATAATGATAGCCCTTTCGGTGGAATTACTGTTGTTTTTGGTGGTGATTTCCGTCAAACTTTGCCAGTTATACCTAAGGGACACCGTGAACAAATTGTGGGGTCAACTCTCCAAAAATCATCACTTTGGGCGAATATATATGTCTTGACTCTATCAGAAAACATGCGGTTGGATCGAAATGATCTCGCGAATGTTGAGTTTGCGGAATACTTGAACAAGGTAATAGTTATGCATTCAAATTAAATATTTCTTTTATAAGCATTCATAATTAACATTACATAAATTTCCATCCAAGGTGGGAAGCAATCCAGATGAGACAATTGAACTTCCTTCTATTATCCGAAAGTGTAAAGACGTCAACGAGCTAATAAGAGAAGTTTATCCAACATTGCATATACCGGGGACTTCTACTGCTCGATTCTTAACTGATCGAACAATTTTGTCCCCGCGTAATGATGATGTCAATTACATAAATCTTCAAGCAATAGAGATGTTTCCAGGCAATATCATCAGTTATCTATCGGCAGACAAAGATACAGATGATGATACCAGTGATCCGATTATGGCAAATCGATACCCAATAGAGTTTTTGAACTCATTGAATCCTTCTGGTCTTCCCCCTTCAGACTTGCAGTTGAAAGTTGGTTGCCCAGTTATTTTGATGAGGAATCTTGCACCTAGGGATGGTCTTTGCAATGGAACAAGATTAAGAGTTGTTCGATGTGGGCAACGTATTATTGAGGCTGAAATCTTGACGGGAGATAAGGCAGGCAATTTGGTATTTATACCAAGAATTTCTCTTACGCCTTCTTCGACCGAACTTATTATTCCAATTACAAGGCGTCAATTTCCAATTAGGTTGTGCTTTGCAATGACTATAAATAAGTCACAAGGTCAATCTGTTAAATTTGTCGACATTGATCTTCGGACACCGGTGTTCACTCATGGCCAATTATATGTTGCTTTATCAAGATGTACTACATTCAATAGGATAACGATTCTCATTCCATCACCATCGGGAGATGACACATCCACAACAAATATTGTTTATCCTGAAGTACTTCTATAAAGCATATAGCTTAAGTGATACGGTAAATAGTTATTATGTTCGCATAATTGTTATATTTACTTAACTCTATTACTGTCTATATATCGCTACTATAATTTTAATTTTTTATACAATCCATGTTGGACATAGGTGAATAGAGATGCAGCTGATGATATGATCGAAGATGTAGTTGAATATACATTTGAAGATGTAGTTGAAGATACTGTTGAAGATGTAGTTGAAGATGCGGTTGAAGCTAATGTGTACGATGATATTTGGGATGATCCCACATTTCTCGTTGAAGCGGTATATGTTACATATATATATATATATATATATATATATATATATATATATATATATATATATATATATATATATATATATATACTGAATATAATTCATCATTTATAGTTATATAAATGTGGTTCTTATCTATTTTTGTCTAATTGCGTGAAGCAAATTAGCTAGAAGAGTTGAAGAAAGTTTTGGTACCGCCAATGTAGTCGAAGAGGAACCAACGGATTAATCTTTTATTGTTAACAGATGTTAATCCTATATTCTTTTCTATAAATAATTTTTGATTGTTTGTCTTTGAATAATCGACGCGTAGAACGCTTTTCATTTATTTATCGATTCTAAAGTTCATTTTTCATGGGTTCATTATTTTTTCCTTTAACTTTTTGTTGGGTAACATTTGGGTTTGAAGACCGATAATTATACACTTAAGATGAAGCAACCAGTCATTCCCTCCATCTCTCTCCTTTCTCTTTCTCTTTTCCTTCACCGGAAACTTTTAGTCGGGATTCATATGATTTTTTTTTTAAGGTTCCTCCCATATCAATTCCTCTCTTGAAGGTTTACATTGACAAATTCAAGTGTGTTTTTGCTCTCCCTTCCAACTCCAAGGTCAAGATTTCTTTATTTCTTCAACATTATCTCAGAAAAAGCTCTGTATTTACCTTTTGGTTGCATTCTAATTTTACTTCTCCGAATATCTCGATTTTATTTTAAATATGGGCTTGATGATTTCTCGTGTACCTTCTCTCAAAAAGTTTCAACTCCTGTAAATATTTTTGCACTTCATATATTAGAAATGTATTAAAATTACATTTAAAACATCATATAATTAGCATGCGATTTCAGTTTCCCCACGTCTTTTTCTTTCCATACTGTCTTCCTTTCCGTACTGACTCGTGCCAATGGCACGTGCTTTTGAGTACTAGTCTATAATACAATACTGGGGGTTTTGACCTCCTTTTATCTAGGGCATAAGTGGTGGCCGAGATTGAAAGTTAAAATTTGATCATACTACTGATATTCCTTTTCCCTCTCACGGTCTCTTCTCTCCCTCCCCCGTCAACCACCATTCTTCCACGTCCCCGCCTCTTTTTCCCCTCTTCACAGCCTGGGCCTTTTTACCTTGTCGTCTTCTTAGTTCTCTCCCAAACCCTCCAAATGACAATTCTTTTTCCAAATTCACCATCACCCTCTCTCCCTTAGACAGTTTCTCTCCTCCTCCCTCTTTCTTCATTGCTGATCTCGACCCAATTTTCCTTCGAACACATACACACACACACACACTCTCTCTATTTCACCATTTCCTTTAAATTTGGTTTGATGAATGTTCTGATCAGAGGATCCAAGTGCCGCAACAGCAGCAAGCAACCACCATTCGCCTCCAGTATCCATATTTTGTTAAAAATTTCTTTGATTTCTTATTTTCTTGCATGCTCTCTGTGTGTTTGATGAAATGTCTAGATGAATTCCACTTGTTGTTGATTGTTTGATTAGTGATGGCAGTTTAACAAACCCATTACCACGTTAAAGACCACTCATTGGTTATCAAGATCAAATTGTTGGAACATATCAATGCAACAAATTGTTTGATGAAGTTTCCTCCACTGCCCATCCCCAAAACGTGACCCCTGCTTCTACAGTTTATAATCCTTCTAGGAATGTGGTTGCTTCTCAACCTGAATTGGCTTCGGGTGTATACAAAACAGCTACTTCTTGGAATCATCTTCTCTGCATCGATCGGACAACGATCCGAATGAATTCCCATGCTTCACTTCTCCGAAGATCGTCTTTTATTCTGTAAAATCTTCTTCTCGTTTCAGCGCCCTTTCCCTCCACCAAGTCTTGGGTACAATGTTTTTCAAGTAAGTTTATTCAGTTATTATTGTTGTATCAAAGCCTTTCTTGAATGTATATTGCACATTAGCATATACTGACCTCAAGAAATTACCCTGTTATGGAGGTTTGGTGTGGTCTTCTAGCTAGACCACTACCATACACTACCTTCACCTTACCCAAAAAATATCAAAAATAATAGTGGATTAGAAAGAACGCATGATAATTGTCCAACGGAGTTTAATATCAATTTGATGATTTTAGTTAATGAATCATTTGAATGAAAAGAAAAAATGATGATTAAGACCGAAAGACTAACCGGTATTAGCATAACTTTATTTACATAGAAAAATCTCATTCAAATTTATCATACCAAGTTTAGTAGTTTACAACAAAAAGGAAAATGTCTATTCTCTTCCACAAAAGGAAATATAATAAAAATGAACAAATGTCTATAATTTGTCCTTACTTTCTTTTAGGTTTGGCTTCGTGTTTTCTATGGATAATTTGTTCTTGATTAGCATTACGTATCTCCTTAATGATACCCCTTCCGTCACAAAATGAATATCTAAAAAAGTTCCAAATTTACTCTTGAAGAGCAAGTTTTAAAAGGTTTTGGATATTCATTTTGGGACGGTGGGGTTTTATTAGAGAATGAGATGTAGTTTTAGCATGTGCATTTTGATGTATGGAATAAGTATATTTATCTATAAGCATGTGTTTTGTGCATTTATGGATTTAATTTCGGAGGTGAATCACTGATACTGATGTGTGTGATCTCTTTGGAGCTAGAATCTGAACTAAATTTTTCATGGTAGTCGCAAAAGATTGACATTATTATTTCCAACTGAAAGAGGTCAGCTCTCCGTGTATCTAATTTGGTGATCTGTTATTTTTGTAGTTTATGCTATTATGAAAATCCATTTTTTATTTTATTCTTACCTGACTATTATATATGATGTCTCATATTGTAAATTGGATAAATTTTCATCTTTCGACTTTCTTAACCCCAATTAAGTTTTTCAGTCATTTTTGTTTTTTGGGAAGGGTTTGAACAGGAAAGCATCAACCTTGTCAAGCTTTGTGCTCTCAGGTTTGATACCCTTCCACCAACGGATAAATGATTGAATGATTAATAAGGATTCAAGCCATCTTGCTCTAAAAGCTTTAACTCATATACATGTGTTGCCACTTCCCAGACAGAGCAGACTGCTATTGGTATTCTAAATCATTTCTTGCTCTTAGTTAATCTCTTAAGCTCACTTTATTCAGTTTTTTTAGATGATGATCATTTGACTGCACAAGTGTCGTCTTTTTGTAAATAACCTGTTCGAACACTATATTTCTATGATTATAATGGTTTTGATGTTCATGAATAATGCAAACCCCTTTTTCTCGTGCGACAAGTTTGGAGAGTGAACATTTTGGCTCCAAAATGTGTCTTTTTAAGCGCTTTTACCATAAAACATTTACATATTGAAGGATTTTGTTTTGATATGATTTGCCATATGAGTTCGACACATTTTTGTTCACACCATCGGAAATTAACCATGTTTAGTACATAGTTCATTGCTCAAAATTGTTATTTTGAGTAAATGCCCAATAAATGAAGACGTAAGATTCTGGAAAATGGTTGTAAGGGTTTTGATTAATAAGCTACATACAATCCCGACTTATGTTCCCGCTTCTAATATAGTGGAGGATCAAGGAAATGAAGTGCTCGCACATTCCAAATTGAATCTCTTTTTGATAACGTTATCTCAAAATGAGTGTTCCTTTCGTATAGGTTAACAATGGCTTACCATTTGTATGTGTCATGCCCCATTGTGCACTTACACATCAAGTAGCGTGGACTGCAAGGTACAATGCTATAATATGACTTTAAGGTCATTTATATATAAAAACTGTACTACTAAAATGGCCTAATAGTCGACTTTCCTAAGTTTTCTAAAAAGACGTAAGGGACACTCAATTTGGGATTAAGGGAGCAAACAAATTGTACTTTATGGCCACTATCACTTACTATGTATAATATATGTATAAAGTGTGAAAGTACTGTGGTACATATAGTTAGCATGCGATTTCAGCTTTTCCCACATCTTTCTCTTTCCATTTTGTCTCCTTTCCATACTAACCTGTGCCAATGACACGGGCATTTGAGTACTAGTCTATTATACAATACAAGGCCATATAACTGCCACTTATCTACCACATAAGTGGTGGTTCAGATTGAAAGTTGGAAAAGTGATCCAACGACCCAAATCCTCCCTCCCTCCTTCAACCGTCCGTAACTTCCCATAACAGTCCGTAACTTCCCGTAACTTTCCATAACTTCCCAAATCCTTCCTCCCTCCTTCAACCGTCCGTAACTTTCCATAACCATCCGTAACTTCCCATAATCGTCCTGTAATCTTTTCAAATCCTCTCTCCCTCCTTCAACCGTCCGTAGCTTTCCGTAACCGTCATTAACTTGCCATAACTTCCCAAATCCTTCCTCACTTCTTCAACCGTTCATAACTTTCCATAACCGTTCGTAACTTAACGTAACCGTCTGTAACTTCCCAAATCCTCTCTCCCTCATTCAACCGTCCGTAACTTCTCATAACCGTTCGTAACTTTCCATAACTTCCCAAATCCTCTCTCCCTCCTTCAACTGTCCATAACTTCCCATAACCGTCCGTAACTTCCCATATTTTCCTATAACTGTCCACCTCCCTTTTTTCTCTTTTAAACAGAAAAATCGATTATAAATAAATGATCATTTTTTTTTTAATTATTTAGTATACTCCTTAAAAAAAGGTTTAGAATTTATATATACTCTTTTTTTCAAAAAAAATTATTTGAATTGAGTATTTTTTTTTTAATGTGTATTTCAATTTAATTTATTTATATTTCTCTTTTATTTTATTAGGATCATTTATTTAAGGAGTGTATCTTTACATAATAATTACTATTATATATAATTAAGTATTTGAACGATTTTAGAATCTTTAAAAAAATGATTTTAGAAATTTTATTTTGTTTTTTTTTAATTATTATCTACCACATAAGTGGTGGTTTAGATTTAAAGTTAGAAAAGTGATCCAACGGCCCAAATTCTCCCGCCCTCCTTTTCCATTTTCTCCTTCATATTTTTCTTTTTAACTATTTTTTTTTTTTTGCAGATGACTTAAGTTTTTTTTTTTTACAGAAAACCCGATTATAAATAAATGAGCATTTTTTTTGTTTTTGTAAATTATTTAGTATACTTCATAAAAAAAGGTTTAGGGTTTATATATACTCTTTCTTTTAAAAAAAATATTTAAATTTGGTATTTTTTTTTCTTTTTTATTTATGTGTATTTCAATTTGATTTATTTATTTTTTTTCTTTTATTTTATTATGATCATTTATTTAAGGAGTGTATCTTAACATAATAATTACTACTATTATATATAATTAAGTTTTTAAACGATTTTAGAATCTTTAAAAAAATGATTTTAGAAAAATGTTTGTACCTAAATCAATTATTTGCCATGATTACTTAAGTTTTTTGTTTCGAACCTTGGGTAAAAATAGGATAGGAAATGGGTTATGGATTATAATAATTATTAATTATTTATATGATTATTGGGTTGGGTCAGTTTACGAAAAAAGAATAATGGTAAAATAGGGATTAAGAAAATGTTTTTTACTAACCCTAAATGGATAAAACGGTCCCGTATAATCGACTTCCTCATATTCTCTACGGCAGTTACACAAACAAATCACCCTCCATCAAATATTGATTATGGAACAAAGTAATCATCAGGGTATTGGGTAGTTTTTTTTTTATTTTGGGATGGGAGAAAGACGATTTCATCATTTTTTTAATTTATGTACTGCCACCGTGCCAGTGGCACAGGTAAGAAAATACTAGTGCAAATACGAAATAGGGGTGTTCATAATTCAGATTGATTCGATAAAATTTCAAAAAATCAGAGAGAGATCAATCCTTTGATTTTTTAAGACTTAGAATCAAAATTAGACCAATACATTATAAAATCGATTCATTGTTTTGATTCCAATGACTTAATTCTGATCCGCTTTCATCGGTTTTTTAGGTTTCAAATTCTTATTGAAGCCTTAGAATTTAGGCTCCGTTTGTTTTGACATAAAACGTTTTTCGAAAAATGTTTTCTTGTAAAATATTTTTCGGAAAATGAAGATGATTTTCGGAAAATGAAGATGTTTTCCGGAAAATGAAGAAGTTTTTTCGAAAAATGAAGATGTTTTTCGGAAAATGAAGAAGTTTTTCCGAAAAATGAAAATGTTTTTCGAAAAATGTTTTACTTAGAAAAAATCTGTAAGTCTTTTTACTTATGAAGGGCATAAAATATTTTCGGCTTTTTGGTAAGGAAAATTTTTTTCAAAAAATATTTTCATGTGTTTAATGAAAATATTTTTCGATATATATATATATATATATATATATATATATATATATATATATATATATATATATATATATATATATATATATATATATATATATATATATATATATATATTATTAGAATGAGGAAGTAGTTGTACCTTGTGAAATATGAGTTGTACATGAAGGGCATCATTTTTCGGAAAATGTTTTACTTAGGAAAAATCCGTATGTCGTTTTACTTAGGAAGGGCGTAAAATGTTTTTCGAAAAACGTTTTCTCCATTTTTCGGAAAACAACCAAATACCGGAAAACGAGTTATTTTACGGAAAACATTTTCCGGAAAACAATCAAACACCGGAAAACGAGTTATTTTAGGGAAAACATTTTCCGAAAAACAACCAAACAACGGAAAACGAGTATTTTTACGGAAAACATTTTACGAAAAATATTTTACGTCGAAACAAACGAAGCCTCATTTGTGGCAACAGCCCCTCCATATAGACCCGCATTGAAACTTAAAATAAAAATATGTGCAATAATGAATATTTTCAAGTCATTTTGGTTTATATCAAATAGCATCATTTTTAGAAGAGCCAAACAAGAATTTTATAATAAAAATTTGACCTAGAGTATTTAAGTACATATGTAAATCGTTCCGGTCCATAGTCGTGTTTATTTTTTCAAAATGAGTATCGAACCAAATAACCGATTATATAGAAATTTGGAATCATAATCAAACCAATATTATTGGTTATGTCCTGTTTCACTTGGTCCCGTCACATCAAAATATAAGAATTTCAATGAATACGTACAATTGTTAACAAACCGTTTGCCGCATCAAAATAGCCTAATACATATAGAACATTAATAATGTTTAACCCTAAACCTCGATCTCTCGTCTTTAAAAACAAAGACCTGCGACGCCCAAACCAATTTTTGGTTGTATCGGAGGTCATTCCTCCTAATTTCGTTAATATTTTACCTTTAAATTGTTACTTGTTTTTAGGGGTGAGCATGCACAATATGGTTTGATATTGGGCTAAAATCAATGTAGTACCGAAATACTTCGTATATCAAATACCTACCATTGATTTCCACTCGAAAGTACAAAAAAATTGGGTTCAAGAATTAAGAAAAAAATCATGTGTTGTGAGCGTAGATAGTTGGGTAGAGAAGAAAAAGTGGAATAAAAATAATTAGTGAGTAATTGTTGTGAGTATGACACACGTGGCTCACAAATAAAGAATTAATAAAAACTTTCTATTTCAGGATTTTGAATTTTTTGGTAGGACAACCATTGAACTTTCGGGTGGAATGTAGGAAGTACTTCCTCCTTTCCAAAATGTTTGTCTCATTTGATTTTTTTATTGATCTTTGACCACAAATTTATGAGAGATTAATCATGTTCATGAAATTCTAAAAGTTGTTGTTGATAATATTATTAATGGTGAATCAATAGAAATTTTTAGAATTTCATGAACATAATTAAATTGTCATATAATTGTGATCAAAGTTCAACAAAAAAGTCAAATGGGACAAACATTTTGGAACGAAGGGAGTATATCATTAGATTTAGGTTGTTACTGGTTTCAATTTTTTTTTTTTGTTTTCAATTATGTTTTTTTTTTTTTTAACTTTTTAATACATCGTTTAAAGTTCTTTATAGCCATAAGATTTTCTACCTGTTTAGGGATGCCCAATCGGATCCGAAACCGACCCAAATCGTGGAATCGTCTCGAATCGGAATCGACCGAAATCGTAATCGGCGGTTTGGCGGTCCGGTTTCGGTTTCTACTTTTCAAAAATCGTGAACCGGCGGTTTGAATCGTCGAAATCGGAACCGCGCCGAACCGCCAAACCGAAACCGTCGTAAACCGAAGTATTCGAAATTCTACAAAAAGTTTCCTTCCGCTTCAAGAACAAAGAAAAGTGAATCAAGTATTCACGAAATTGTACAAAAAAGTTCCCGCTGACGCGACGGGGAAGAATATCAAAGTAATATGCAAATTTTGTCCAACAAATAGCAAACAAACATATGATTACTCTACCGGTGGTGGATACGGTACTTTGAGAAGGCATACAAGAGAAAAACACCCCGTGAAATTGTTGGGATTGGAGTCCTAAACTACAAGGAAGAAAAGGGGCCTAAGTCTGAGGAGTCGGTGAGATCAAGGAGGAAAATCTCTGAGGTAGCTTCGTCAAGGAGAGCGGCCGCGCCGTGGTGGAGGGCGACCGCGCTCGGGAGTTCCTTTGTGGGTGAAGAAGTCTCGCTAAGGAGGGCGGCCGCGCCGGCCTTGAGGCGGCCGCGCCGCGCCCGATCTTTGTGCCGCAGATTTGTTTTGTTTCCTAATTCGATTGTATCTCTTCTTAAACCGAGTTAGTGGCTTCCTCGTATAACTATATAAGCATAATTTCGGCCTAGAACATATTGTAGTTGATTGTAGCAACATATTAGAAGGTGTCTAATACATATTGGCTTGGCAATTGCCCCCGGACGTAGTTCACGAGTTGGTGAATGAATCGGGTAAACAACTCTTGGTTCTTGTATGTGTGTTTCTTGTGATATTGTGTGTGTGGGTTTATTGATTCTTTGTCTAGATTGCAACTGGGAGCACCAAATTCACAACAACCGGTATCAAAGCATTGGTTCTGAGGATTCAAAGTTTCATTAGTTGATTTTTGAATCGCGTTCGGGGATTTTGGTGAAGCAGCCGATGAAGAACTTCAATCGAGAAATTCAACTGGTGTGAATTTCACGTTTTGGAGGACAAGGATTGAAGACTACCTTTATTGTAAGGATCTTCATGGACCCTTGAAGGAGAAGCCCGAAGGCATGTCACAAGGGGATTGGGAGACGTTGGATCGGGAAGGCGTTAGGAGCGGTAAGGAGCGCCCTAACCGACGACGCTGCACGTAACGCCATGGAGGCCAAGACAACGGTGGAGTTGCTACAAACGCCGTCGACATGTATGAGAAGCCGTCGAATATCAATAAGGTGCATTTGATAAAGAGGTTCGCGAATGCGAAGATGTCGAGGGGCACAAATGCAAGTCATATCGGTAATTTCAAAGGTATGCGGACCAATTGAAAAGTGTTGATATTACTTTCTCCGATGAAGTGCTAGCTTGTTTTCTACTAAAGTCATCACTCGATAGTTGGGAGGTTACCGTCACAACGATTAGTACGTCGAAACAAAGATTGGTGTATAATGAGGTTAGAGATCTCATCCTTCAAGAGGAGTTGCGAAGGAAAGAGAAAAGGGGAGAATCTTCCGTAGATGGGCCGCACTTAGGGTGGAGAGAAATAGGAAGACCGAAAAGGGGAAAAAGGTCAAGTGCTACAATTGTGGTGAATTGGGGCATATCGCTTATGACTGTCCGGTAAAGGTGGTCATAAGACACACGTGGTGGATGATGGTGGGGATGTATTAATCCTAGAAAAGGAGCAAGGGTGAAGATTGGGTGTTTGATTCGGAGCTTGTCATGCTAGTGGGGATGCAGTAATCAATGAAGCGATACAAACTCGGAGACTTTGGAGTTGTCTATCTTGGTGACTGGCCAGCCATCAAGGTCAAAGGAAAGGGGGATGTGATGATGAAGACACCTAATGGCCGCTTTACAACTACACAACGTGATGCATGTTCCGGATTTGAGGAGGAGAGTGATTTCAAGTGGGACAACTTGATGGAAGGGTATGGTGTGTCTTTCATTGCGGGTCTCTGGGAAGTCACGAAAGGGGCTAAGGTGTTGGCTCATGGGGTTAAGGGAAGACGTTGTACTCTACCTACAATGTCGTTGCTCCGGTGGGAGCAAGAGGCTAAAGAACCTACTGTTGATGTAAAAAGGGGAGACATCAAGAAACGGTATGTCGGGGGACTTAAAGTTGATCAACGTGGTGGAAGTCCAAGTGCCCTAACAGAGAGCGGTTTCAGACCAAAAACAGACGATGCAAAAAACAAGGTGTGTCCGAGTTTCAAGGGGAAGCATTGCGAGTGTTGTGGGCATTTTTCAACATGGCGACATCTTCAATTGATCCTTCATATCGAGATGTCATTACACTGTAAGTATTGTTTTAATATTTACTTGTTCAATATTTCCTAATATTCTTATTCTTATTTTTCAGTAATTAAGAGAGGAATGCGGAACAATCTCCAAGCACGTTCAACAGACTTTCAAAACGGCTAGGGCGACTTGGTCTCACGGAGGTTGAAGTGATAAACCAAAATGCCGAGATTATAGGAACCATATTGACTCTTTCATATCTACTTGTATTTAAGGGGAAATGGAGACGGAAAAACACATTCATGCTCATACGCACACACTCTACACAAAAAGCTCTTGTAATCCTCTCCATTATCTTCCAAAGTTGTATTTGTGATCATTATAGTGAAACCTTTAAGGTTGGAGACCTAACTCCCGGGGTTTTTTCCAAAGAGGTTATCACCTCCAAGGTTTTCCTCGTTAACAAATCATGTTGTCATTATCTCTTTTTCATTCTTTTGTTCCATATAATCGAATTCCATAGTTCCCTCCTTATTGTTCAATCCACACACTAAACATAGTTAAGATTCTACTTTATTGTTTTTTCTACCAAAACAATTTGGCGCCCACCGTGGGGCCTCGTGGTTTATCGGTTATTTGAAACATTTCCTAATCAAATTCACTATGTCTGCACCCCAACGTGTCCACCGCCGCAAAGGTCCCGCCGTTGTTCCCACATCGTGAGGTAGAACCACTTGTTACCACCACCTCCTCAGCACCGGGTCTCAATCAACTCAACCTACGAAGACTCCACAAAAGGGGGCAACGTCTTCCAATGCAGATGCCGACATCCTGAGTATCTTGACCAGTTGAATCAAAGGTTGGACCAAAGAAGATAACAATTCGAAGGTGTTGACCAATTCCATGATTAAGATGCAGAAGACCAACACTCATCGCATCTCGGCTTGAGAATATATCACCGCCGCGTGCAAGGATTCTCAACTTTGACAACACCGTAGGATCTACATTTCGAATGAATTCATTCCAACGGGCGCTCCTCCTCCGCCGACATCTTTAATGATGTCGACATCTTTGCCCTGGGACACCCCATCGACGCCATCTTCCGCAGATTCACCCCATTCATTCCATTTATAAACAACACTACCGTCACGACTACTACTGACGATTCTCGGTTTGCTAAATAATCTTTTCAATAATAATAATTTCAATCGTATTCCTATGGCCGACCCTTTTGCAGAAACCCACTAGCTAAACAGATGCAGATCTCGTAGAGCTAATAATGAACGTGCTGTGTGTAACTCCTCCAATTCAACCAAGGACCCAAAATCGTTACAATCAATCCCGCTTTGTCCCAAAGAATTGCAAATGTCGACATCCCGAAGCGTTTCGTACCATCTATGAAGTTGCACGACGGCACCACGGACCTGCAGGAGCATGTTGCACACTATCAAGAAAAAGATGGACATAATCCATATCCCGCTTCAATACCGGAGGCTCGCTTATGCAGGGATTTGGATCCACCTTGTCCGGACCAAACTTCCTCAAATGGCCGATTAGGCAACCCCTAGTTCAATCGGGTTCATACGCCCACTTCATCAACATGTTCTATAACCAATTCTCATGCAATGACAATTTGAAAAGTTGACAAGTGATCTCTACAATGTGACCCAACATGTTAATGAGACTCAAGGATTATGTCCATCGGTTCAATGAGGAGGTGTTAGAAATTCCCAATATTGACATGTCGACAGCGACAGAAGCATTCAAAATGGGGTTGAAGAAAGATTCACAAGCATTATCAAGATTTGGTAATGACTCCTTGTAAGCGGCTAGAAGAAGTCAGAGCAGGGGCATTAAGGTTCATAAGACTCGGGAGGAAGATGAGCCGCGAAGATCGAAGTTGTCATCCAAGATGTCGACATATGACCATCCCGACAGTAAAGACCGAATCGTCCCATCGCAGAACAACCGTCCCCAATCCTTATCCGAGAATTGACACTAGCAAAATTAATTCAAGAGACGGTGAGGATGAAGATAGTGATAATGTGCCTAACATTTCTGATTATTGTTTTTCCGTTGACATTTCGTGTGTACTCGTGCAATGGGCAACCTAGGAGACAAAGCCGATGGCCAAAGAAAATGGACAAAACCACAGATGGCGTGACAAATCAAAATGGTGCGCTACCACGAAGACTTTGGACACGTTATCGAAGACCGCATCGCGTTAAGAAAGGAGATCAAGCCATTTGCTCTCGAAAGGACATCTTAAGGAGTCAGTTGGGATCCGTAAAGAAGAAGGCCGAAAATGCGTAAGCTCCTCATGAAGCCGAAAGGCGCGCTCCCCCAAAGATCAACAAAGGTGATCAACTTCATCGTGGAGGCTCGTAAATACGTGGAACATCCTATTCTACCGCAAAACGGCACGCTAAGGAGTCAAAAGAGGAAGAGCTGCAGAGACAAATTTCAGATGTCGACACCTTGCCCTGATCCAATTACCTTTGATGAAAGTGATCGTGATAACTTGGCCGGAACCCCATCATGACGGCCTGGTTATTTCCTTGCAGATCGCCAACCGTACAATACGACGTATTCTCGGTAGATGGGCAGCTCCGTCAATCTTATTATGTTGGGTACCCTTAAGGAAATGAACATCCCAGAATCGAGAGAATGTCAAAAAGTCTTCAGCTGCTGGGTAGGCTTCATGGTGAAGTCAAAGAAACGGGGGGAGATAAAGCTTCCAATATACTCAAAGGGCCTCAACACCATGGAACGGTTCTCGCGTAATTGATCAGTGCAACATCTTACAATGTCATTCTCGGAAGACCGTGGATTCACGGAATGAAGGCCGTACCCTCCACTTACCATCAGCTGTGTGAAGTTTCCAACACCTCGGGGTGTCGCTAAGATTTACAAAGTGATCAATGTGTGGCCAAGGAATGTTACAAAACTTCAATGAAGGCGTCTACATCTCCAAAACAAGCATAGCAATTACCGAGGAAAGTACGTGAAGTCCTGGAAGCTAGGGAGGATGATGTGAAAGAAGTATTGTTAGATCCTTCCAACCCGGACATCAAAGTACTTATTGGCACCGACATCCCGTCGATATAGAAGAGAAGCTTGTGAACCTATTAAGAAGCGTAATAAAGAGTTTCGCTTGGAAACATGATGACATGACAGCATTAGCAAAGATGTCATCACTCACAAACTTAACGTAGATCCCGGCTTTAAACCAAAGGCACCGTAAACGTAGAAAGTTTGGTAAACCCGTAAATCGATCATCAAGGAGGAGGTAGAGCGCTTACTCAAAGCCAACATGATACGGAGGTCGATTATCCAAGATGGTCAAGGCGAATGGTGGGTGTAGAAGAGAAACGGGAAATGGCGAGTTTGCGTCGACTTCACCGACTTAAATAAAGCTCCGCCCAAAAGATCCTTTCCCTTTGCCGCACATAGATTCATTAGTTGATGCCACCTCGTGTCACGAACTCCTCACTTTCATGGACGCGTCCTCGTGATTTCAACAAATTCAGATGGAACCATCCGACCAAGAGGACACCGCCTTCATAACCCCCACAGGTGTATTTATTGTTATATTGCCATGCCTGACTAAAAAATGCAGTGCAACGTATCAAAGGCTCGCCAACAAGATGTTTAAGGATCGATTGGGGACACAATGGAGGTATACATCGACGACATGGTAGTAAAATCCAAGAAGGCCGAGGATCACATAAGCAACCTCTCTCAAGCTTTTGACATCTTGGATTGTTTCAATATGAAACTTAATCCAGCCCTAAATGCAACTTCGGAATGAAGGCCGGCAAGTTTCTCGGGTTATATGGTTACTAAAAGAGGCATTGAAGCCGCCCCGTAACAAATACGCGCTATTCTCAACTCCGTCATCACCTCAATCTCGTCAAGGACGTCCAAAGATTGACAGGAAAATTGCCGCACTCACTAGATTCATTTCAAAATCCTCGTATCGACGCAAACCTTTCTACGACATCTTAAGAAAGAACAAGAAGTTCCAATGGGAGGAACAACATGAAGAAGCTTTTCAGAGCTCAAAACTTACCCGTCGACACCTCCTTATCGGCCAAACCTCGATGGAAGAACATCTTTACATCTACCTAGCAAGGTCCGAAGGCGCAAAGCGCAGTCTTGGTGACAGAACGAGATGGTAATCAGCAACCCATCTACTATATAAGTAAGACACTCTTAGATGCTGAGACCAGAATGTCATGAGAAAACCAGAGATGTCAGGTCGAATGGCGAAATGGTCTGTACAATTAAGCACATACGACATCAAGTACGAGCCCAGAACTGCAATAAAATCCCAAGCCCCGGGCCGATTTTGTGGTCGATTTCACCAACCCTACAACAAGAGGTGGAATTGGAAGTACAAAGAACTTCAAGATGATGACATCCTAAAATTTGGACTCTCTACACCTGACGTGCTTCCAACACGAGAGGTACTGTGTCTTGAGTTGTACTAAAATCGCCACAAGTGGGACATAATACCACAATCTATCACAGCTTCAAGGCTACCAACAATGAAGCAGTAGTATGAGGCTCTAATTGCGGTGTTTAACCGCAGCCCAAGACTTAGATGTCAAGCATATCCGGTGTTCATGGATTCATTACTAATTGTTAATCGCACAACGGGTCCTACGTCGCGAAAAACGCTAAGATGACAACATATTTGGAAATTGTAAAAATTATTTCGACCAAATTCAAAACATTTTCCTTGGAACAAATCCCACGGAAGAAAATTCTCAAGCGTATGCTCGGCAAACTTGGGTTCAGCCTTCAAAAGCTTCTCACAAACCAAGATCCCAATCATACATGTTGACATCCCAAAGAATTGACCATCTTGAGATGTTCGCCCGGATGCCGACATACTTGCCTCTCCCGCAAAGAACCTCGGGATGCCTCCTATTATCAAATATCTCTTAGATGATACGATCCCCGAGGAGAAAAATGCAAGAGCCTTCTGTGGTAAGAGTATCTAAATATTTACTTATTGATAATCTCTTGTTTAGAAAATCGCCGCAGTCACTACTTAAGATGTTCAGAGGCAGCATAGAGCCCATCAGTTCTCAAGGAGCCGCACGAAGGAGATTGTGGAAATCATACGGGGCGTAAGTTTACATACTAAAGCTCTTAGAATGGGCTATTTCGGCCTACAATGAGAAAAGATGCCGTTGACTACGCAAAGAAATGTGATTCCTGCCAACGATAATGGGACATCCCGCACCAACCACTCGAACCGCTACATCCTATCCTCGTCACCATGGCCTTTTATGGTCTGGGGAATGGACATAGTAGGAAAACTTCCCATAGCACTGTGGGGACGAGTATTTCTTGGCCATGACAGACTACTTTTCTAAACGGGCAGAGGCCGAGGCATACGTGGCAAGTTCGTGACAAAGAAGTGATATCTTTTATCAAAAGGAACATATTCAAACCCGATTCGGAATTCCATCGTAGATAATTTGTGACAACGACTCTCAATTCATCAAGAAGAGGACCCAAGATTTCTTGACATCTTGGGGTGTTAAGATGGTGACATCTTCGCCCGTTCACCCTCAAGCCAATGGACAGCAAGAGTCTAGCAACAAAATAATAATCAAAGAACTTAAAAAGAGACTAAACCGTAAGAAAGGACGTTGCGTAAGAGTTACCAATGGTCCTAGCTGGGCCGATTGTGATCTACATCTAAGAATGCTACCGGTCAAACCCCTATTCACTTGTATTTGGAACCGAATCCGTTATTCCACAGTAAGTCCTCGTACCAACGGCAAGATACAAATTTACCGATATCCGAACATAATAAAGACATCTTGATACATGACTGGATACCGCTGGACGAGCTAAGTGGACATGGCCAAAGTTCGCATGGCAAAGATATCGAAAGGGTAGCCCGATCTTACAATAAAAACGTAAGTGGTTAAGGTTTCAAGTAGTGAGACTTAGTCCTACGAAAGGCATTCCAAAATACCAAGGAGCCCAATGCAGGCAAGCTCGCCCCAAAATGGGAGGGACCCTACTTAATAGATGCACAAGCCGGAAAAGGAGCATATCGCCTTGCAACCTTGGATGGCCAAATGATACCGCGAAGTTGGAACGCCATTCATCTCAAAAGGTATTACATTTAAATATGATTTCCTATTAACTCATCTTTCCGTGTATGAATCGTCTTTTAATTCTTTACAACCTTTCTTTTCTCCTATGCATCTTTTTTTTATTATTTACAAGTTAAGATGTCGCTAATACACTTTGTGGAGAGACGTCAACCTTAGTTGGCGTCCGTTGTTTTTATGAGGTATTGACACATTTACATGGGGACATATCGAATGCACGCAAGGAACAACGATTTCTCCTCCGTTAGAGACTGGCCATCTCTTCTCAAGTAAAGGTACACAATCCCTTCTAAGGTTTAAAGAGTTAATTACCTCTTTCTTAAGAAGTTAGGTTACCACACCTTCGCCTGGAGCGCAAGTTATCTCACTAATTGAGGTGTGGGGTGGGCCTATATGGGTAAACTCATATAGCTTACCCATTCCCACTCAGTTAGATGATTGATCTTAAGTATTATTCTTATGGTTATGGCATATTCGTGTCATCTAAGTATCTACGGTTTATGGCATATACGTGTCATCTAAGTATCTACGGTTTATGACGTATACATGTCATCCTAAGTACCTATCATTTCGACATACTATCATGTCGCCATATGTGCAAAACATACAAAAAATTATCCAAAAGAAACAAGCCTTGACGTGCTTGAAAACTATTAAACCATAACTAAACTAAAGCAACCATAAAGTATCCGAACTACCAACAAGAACGTGCACAAGTGTCGGACCAACCCAACACATAAAAAGATTGTCTTTAGTCCTTATGGACCCATTACAAACCAAATAAAAATAAAAATTGTCTTAAGGGATTCCACCCCAAGAAACATCAACAAAATACCAAGAACCAAGTTTGTTTTACCTTCTTTTGTTTAGGTGGCTTCGCCGCAGTGTTGCATCCGGTGTCACTTCTCCAACCGCCGGTGCATCCTCGACAATCGTTTCATACGGACTTGACGACACCTCGCCCTCGTCCGTCACCTCACTCACAATCTTGAACAGATAGGCACATTCCCTATTGATATCCCAAGCACCACCCTTCCCTTCCCGATATTCCTTCATCATCTTCACCTTGCATTGAGAGACCTTCGCTGCAGCCTAGTTTGCAAGAATTCCTCACTTCGCTATCTCCTTGTTGTGGTCATCCTCACTTTTCGCCGTACTATTCAATAAGTCCTTCACCGTCCTGTTCTTGTTCTCCCACCGACTTGCTTAATTGCTCTATAGTCTTCTCATATTCCTTCACCTTATTATCTCGATGCCAACTTCTCCTTCCCGACCAAAGCGATGTCGCCTTGACTTCTTCTTTACCATTTCAACTTCTTTTGCCAATTCCTCCTTGTACCCTACAGCCGAAAGATGACATCTTGATATTACTAAATGTTATAACAACCTTTCAAACTATTCAACATCCAATTAATGGTGTCTTACCCCGCCGCCAGAGCTCATGAATTTCTTCTTGAAATCTCCCGCCGACATTCCATCAAAGGAGTCTCCAACCTCGATCACTTCCTCTTGGCTAGCTTTTCTCTTCCTCACCCTAGAGCCAATACCAATGCTTTCATCAGAAATGTGACTCTTCTTAGGAGCAGTGGAGGTTTCTTTTCAATCTTGACAACGGGTTCGAGAGCATGGCCTCAATATCATCCATGTCAAAGTCGACTCGAAACTACCGGTTTGAGAGACCGCATGGACATAGAGATATTGTCAATAACGAATAACACATCAAATTGATGACAGCTTATCAAAGGTAACAAGATACCAAGCTTACCAAAGTGGACATAATTACGTAAGTAGAAGCCTTTATATCCTCCGGAATAGTCGACGAAGCTTCCAACAAACCTTCGGGAGACCTCTTATCGAGAGGGAGACTCGAAAAACTCTTCGATCTTGGCTAGAGTGTCTTTGGCGTGTGGAAACAATTCTCCCCAATCAATATCTACATAAAAGCAAGAACAATTACAATTCAGGTTTGTCTCAAGAACAGAAGTCACAAGAGTAAGAATTTAAGTACCTCCCTTGTTCCATTGCTTCGATATCTCATCCTTTTCTCCAATCGACGTCCTATCAACAAAGAAAATATATTCTTCCATCCCCTATCACCGGAGGATGTGGTGCTCATCAAAGGATTTCTACCGATTTCTTTTCTAAAAAGGTACCTTTTGGAACCAAAAAGTTGAAGATCATAGGAATAGGCAATTTCGGGAAGCCCTAGGTTTAGTCCGTTTTCTCGGTTTACTTTGAGGACAAAAGCAAAACTCGCCAGGCCATCGGCATAAGTTGAGCATAAGCCGCTTGAGTTTTTCGAAAGAACTCAAGAACTAACAAAGTGGAAAAGGGTAACTAAACCCTAGAAGGAAGGGATATTCAAGAAACAGATCCATTTGAGGGAAATATGGTCGACCTAAGTTTTATGGAAAAGGGATGAAAAATTGCACCACTTGGGAAGCAACATTGTTGCTTTTATGGACTCTATTTGAGAATCGTTGAACAAACAAGTTTCTTCACCGGGTTTAGTGAGAAGATTTCCGCAAACAAAATCGTCGAGATTAATCTCTACGGACCTTGTGGGGATGACGCTTTCTTGGGCTCGACGACAACCTAGTTTTACCCATGGGTGACAAAGCAAAAAGAGAAAAATAAACAAAGGAAGAAGGTGAGAGACGGAGGAATTTTACCTTGGAGACGAACGGCGCCGTGGGCCAACGGAGGTGAAAAGAAGCTTTGAGATGATTAATTTATCCTCTCAAGCGGTTAATAAAAAGAAAAAGAATTCCTTTTCAAAAATAACTCTTCTCCCCAACCGTCCATTTCAACGCCACGTCTTCCAAAACGTCCCATCAAGCAGAGCGGACAGTCGGACCATTAATTCAAAAGAAAAAACATTTTGCCTCTTCAGTTGCCAACATAGTCAAATGTTTTTGGGGACAAATTGTTGTGGGCATTTTTCAACATGGCGACATCTTCAATTGATCCTGCATATCGAGATGTCATTACACTGTAAGTATTGTTTTAATATTTACTTGTTCAATATTTCCTAATATTCTTATTCTTATTTTTCAGTAATTAAGAGAGGAATGCGGAACAATCTCCAAGCACGTTCAACAGACTTTCAAAACGGCTAGGGCGACTTGGTCTCACGGAGGTTGAAGTGATAAACCAAAATGCCGAGATTATAGGAACCATATTGACTATTTCATATCTACTTGTATTTAAGGGGAAATGGAGACGGAAAAACACATTCATGCTCATACGCACACACTCTACACAAAAAGCTCTTGTAATCCTCTCCATTATCTTCCAAAGTTGTATTTGTGATCATTATAGTGAAACCTTTAAGGTTGGAGACCTAACTCCCGGGGTTTTTTCCAAAGAGGTTATCACCTCTAAGGTTTTCCTCGTTAACAAATCGTGTTGTCATTATCTCTTTTTCATTCTTTTGTTCCATATAATCGAATTCCATAGTTCCCTCCTTATTGTTCAATCCACACACTAAACATAGTTAAGATTCTACTTTATTGTTTTTTCTACCAAAACAGCGAGGAAGGTGGGTCTGGAGGGAGAAGGCGAAGTTAGAGTTGCGGGGAGAAATCAAGGTAGAAGCTGATTTGGGGAGGCAAGAACGATCTAACACGGAGAGGTTGAAACGTCGCTTGGTTTCAACTCGCCTTAGTACTTGAGGAGAGGAGAGGTAGTGTCAAGCCAATATGGAGGGGGAAATGTGTTCGAATGTCTTTACTCCGTGGTGGGAGTTGATGGGTGATTTTATGTTTGTTAGTTTAGTCTCCGGTGGGAGATTGTTGGGATTGGAGTCCTAAACTACAAGGAAGAAAAGGGGCCTAAGTCGGAGGAGTCGGTGAGATTGAAGGAGGAAAATCTCGGAGGTAGCTTCTGTCAAGGAGAGCGGCCGCGCTCGTGGTGGAGGGCGACCGCGCTGGAGTTCCTTCGTGGGTGAAGAAGTCTCTGCCAAGAGGGCGGCCGCGCTGGCCTTGAGGGCGACCGCGCTGCGCCCGATCTTTGTGCTGCAGATTTGTTTTGTTTCCTAATTCGATTGTATCTCTTCTTAAACTGAGTTAGGGCTTTCTTGTATAACTATATAAGCATAATTTCGGCCTAGAACATATTGTAGTTGATTGTAGCAACATATTAGAAGGTGTCTAATACATATTGGCTTGGCAATTGCCCCCGGACGTAGTTCACGAGTTGGTGAATGAACCGGGTAAACAACTCTTGTGTTCTTGTGTGTGTGTTTCTTGTGATATTTTGTGTGTGTATTTATTGATTCTTTGTCTAGATTGCAACGGGGGAGCACCAAATTCACAACAGAAATATGGCATAGATACCACTCAAGCACAATTACAAGAATTCGCTTCTTCGAAAAATATTGGTACGTCTTCTCAAACTTCTTCTAATTTATTTAGTTATAATCATCTAAATCATAGAAGAGAAATGGCTAAATTTGTTTGTAAGCAATCTCTTCCCTTTATTTTTTCCGATAACGAAGACTATGAACATTTAATTAGATATTGTTTTAATCCCGCTGCTAGCAAAGTAGCTCGTACAACCCTAACACGAGATATTAAAAATATAGTAGGAGAATATAAATTTGGTTTACGTAATATTTTTGCTAATTTCTCATCTAAAGTTTCTATTTGTTCCGATATATGGACTGATAAAAAAATAAGACATTTTTATATGGGAGTAACATATCATTGGATTGATGATTCTTGGAAAATTCAAAGAGGTTACTTGTATATAGATTATTTGATGAGGCATATACCGCACATAACATAACTCATATGTTACAAGCAATTTTGCATGAATATAATCTTGTTGATAAAGTTTTTTCAATGTCTTTTGATAATGCTAGTTCTAATACCGCTAGTTTGCACGAATTAATTTTAGTTTGTAGACCATCACTAAGTGGTAGATTTTTTCATATTAGATGCATTTGTCATATTTTAAACTTATGTGTGCAAGATGGTTTGCGTGCTTTGTAAACTTCTATTAATGCAATTAAAGATGTTGTTTATGATATATTATGAAAATATCAAAAATTACAAGGCTATGGAAACAATATTGCACAAATCATGGAAAAAAACAAAAAAGATTTCCAATAGATGTTCCAAATAGATGAAATTCTACCCTTCATGTATTAGAAGAAACTTATGTTTGGAGAAATGAAATTTGCATGTTTTTGAAATTCATTAATTATGGTACCCAATATGTTACAAAATTATATACTACATAAGTATGATTAATTTGTTGAAAAAGTTCGAGGCGACAACCTTTACGTTATTCGATACGTATTACCCTACTTCTACTTTAGTTGTTGATCATTGTGTGAAAATTTCTAGTATATTTTTCAAATTTAAAGATGATGTTATGCTTAAAGATGGGATTTTCAAAATGCGAGAAAAATGGAAAAAATATTTGCTTAACATTCCCGATATTTTTTGGTTGCTAAGATATTAGATCCTAGAGTTAAAGAGTATGATTTAACTCAATTTTTAGAATATTATTATTCAAACTTTTATTTTGTGGGAGATCCCAATATACCTAACGTAGGTCAAAAAGTTATTAGTGTTAGACAAGCATTTTTAAAAATTTATCAGGAATACAAGTCAATATACGGTGATCATATGCAACAACAAGTGAGCCTTCTTCTTCGGTTCTTCAACATTCCTCATCATCATCTGTGACAAATTTTTATGGAAGACAACAATCTCGTGGCGGTGTTAATGGCGAATTTGATAAATATTTGACCACCGAATTTGAACAAGAAAATCCATTTGATATTTTGAGTTGGTGGTCAAGGAGAGCACATGCTTTTTCTATCATTTCTAGAATTGCACGAAAAGTACTTGCTTGTCCCGCACTAACGTTCGGTGGAGCAAGCTTTTAGCATTGGTGGGAATATGGAGCATAATCGTCACAATTTATCATCCGATAGTTTTGAAGCTTGTAATTTGTTGAATGATTGGATTAGAGCGGAAAGAAGAAAGCAAGACGACAAGCCAACAAATCTTCTTGGTGACGAAGGTGAGTACTTTGATGAAACTAAATCGGGAAGCGATTGTAATTTATTTAATTGTTAATATAATTTTATTCTAAGTTAGAATTTAGATAATTATTGTAATAAAAAGAGGTAAAGACTCCTAATATCCCCCCTTAAATATAAAAGGGTAAGGTTTGGTTGTCCCCCTCATGTAATTTTTTCCAATTATTAAAAAAATTTAAAGGGTACCATTCCTTTTTTCTTTTATTCACTTTCATTTGTTTAGTTTTTTTATATCTTTTTTTATATACCTTTTTATAAAAAAAATCACTAATAAACAAAGTCTAAATAATTATTTTCTAGTCAATAAAAAATTAAAATAAATATAGGGTAGTCCGTCTCTCTTTTCTTATAAATACTTTCATTTGTTTAGTTTTTTTCTATCTTTTTTTATAACTTTTTGTAAAAAAAAAAAAACTAATAAACAAAGTCTAAAATATTATTTTCTAATCAATAAAAAATTAAAAGAAAATAAAAATAAATATAGAGTAGTCCGTCCCTCTTTTCTTCTATGTACTTTCATTTGTTTAATTTTTTTCTATCTTTTTTTATATACATTTTTGTAAAAAAAATCGCTAATAAACAAAGTCTAAAATATTATTTTTATAGTTAATAAAAAATTAAAATAAAATAAAAAATAAATATAGGGTAGCCCGTCCCTCTTTTCTTCTATATACTTTTATTTGTTTTATTTTTTTCTATCTTTTTTTATATAAATTTTTGTAAAAAAAATCACTAATAAAAAAAGTCTAAAATATTATTTTCTAGTCAATAAAAAATTAAAATAAAATAAAAAATAAATATAGTGTAGCCCGTCCCTCTTTTCTTCTATATACTTTTATTTGTTTTGTTTTTTTCTATCTTTTTTTATATAAATTTTTGTAAAAAAAATCACTAATAAAAAAGTCTAAAATATTATTTTCTAGTCAATAAAAAAATTAAAATAAAATAAAAAATAAATATAGGGTGTTCTGTCCCTCTTTTCTTTTTATATACTTTTATTTGTTTAATTTTTTCTATCTTTTATATACCTTTTTGTAAAAAAATCACTAATAAAAAAAGTCTAAAATATTATTTCCTAATCAATAAAAATAAAGGGTGTCCGTGTCCGTCCCTCTTTTTTTTTTATATATTTTCATTTGTTTAGTTTTTTTTTATCTTTTCTCATATAACTTTTTGCAAAAAAAAAAATCAGTAATAAAAAAAAATATAACAATTTTTTCTATTCAAAAAATAAAATAATAATAAATAAATAAAATAAACACAAACCGTTGAACCGCCGGTTCGAAATCGAAACCGTAAATCGACGATTCGATTTCGATTTCCTCTTTTCCGAAATTGAAAACAGTGATTTCGAACCGAAACCGGAACCGTAACCATAAATGGCCATCCCTAACAAACTTGTTGGGTTAGCTAAAAATATTATTTGGACTTTCTAGCCTGAAGTAAAACAATTTATCATTTTATATATTAAATGACCCAAAATTAATTTCACAAATTTTAAGGTTAATAGTTATAAAAAAAATACACCATCAGTGAAATGAACAAAATTCTATTTCCAATTTTATACTCCCTCTATCCCATCTTAATACAGAACAAATAACAAAACAAATAACAAATACTGTATTATTTAAATGGCTCACTTAAAATTACAAAAAAAATAATTAAAAAAAAAATAATGGAACCGACTTATCATATTAACAACAATTATACTCTTAATAATTTCTATATATCACTCTATTCCTTTCCTATTTCACTATCTATATTCGCGACTTTTTAATATTATACATTTTTTTAATTTTTTTGTGCAGTACTTTAAATTTGTAAATTGGCCCGGTACTAGAGCAGGGGAGTATAGAATGGGTTCGAAAGAATAGTTATTGGAACAAATATACTCTTTTAAGTCTCGGTTTAGGGTTCTTATTTTCTTTCAGTTTATTTCATTTTAAAGTTTTTAGTTTCATTATCTATAGTATAAATGACAACTCCTCCGTGAACAATACAATGAACAGTTTCATAAGCCAAATTTCTCATTTTGCCCTCACTAAGTTGTTCCTTTCCCATTTTGCCCTAAAAAAAAATTAATTTTTTTTTTAAATTAAAAAAAAAAAAACGTGTCCTTGAACACAGGCTTTTACTAGTTATTTATAATGGACAATGAGACTCACTTGTTATTCTGTAACAAAAAAATTGGGACGAAAGAAGTACCATACTACTGTTACTACAAGTACGTAATGTTGAGTATAGGAAGGAAGGAGTGGAGGATGTGTTTTCCTTTCCTGCTTTTGATAAGTCTTGAGTAGAGTGTGGACACTCTCCGTCCGTCCGTTCGTCCGTCAGTGACACAACACAAAGACAGCTTTGAGCGAGACAGACAGTGTAGAGTCACAGAATACACGGATCTAATCTCATTTCTGTGTAGCGGTGGATGGGTGGGGGCCTTTTTTGGACGGGACCATTTCTGACCTTCCGCCTACTTCACTTATTTAGATTGATTATTCAAATTGTCCTCGTGGTAAATATGAATCCCTCATATGATTTCTTGTTTACTATTTATTTTCTTCTTGTTGTTTTATAATGTTCGAATATGACTTGAATTTGAAATTCTTTGTTTTACTAGATTTAGAGAATTCAGTTTCTTGGATTCCTGGTTATTCTAAATCATACACCTTTTTGGGTTAGTCCAAATTTGAGATGTCGTAGAAAAATACAATGAGAGAGAGAGAGAGAGAGAGAGAGAGAGAGAGAGAGAGAGTCTATTATGTAATTCAAGAATGAGAGTCAACAATGAGATAATTGTTAGAAATAGATAACGGAAAGTTAAGATTTAACTTTGATCTAGTTTCTAACGGAAGTTCGTTATGTGTTAACGAGACTTGTTACAGATTATATTCTACATTTGTTGTAGATTATTATACTTATTTAATGTCTCTAAACCATTTAGGGTGAATGAGAATTAATGACAAGTGTTTTTGTAACTTAACGGAAGTTAAATAAAGGGTTAAAAATTGATTTGAATTAGCCAAAACGTGCTTGGACTGATTGATCAATCGCAACTGTTCGAAGAGGCAATTTTCTGGGCTTCAGCGCGGTCGCGCTCCAGCCTAGAGCGGCCGCGCCGAGTCAAGTAAAACACGGGCTTGATCTCGGCATAAGAGCGCGGTCGCGCTCAAGGCAAGAGCGGCCGCGCTCGTACTCAGATTCTGAACAGTTTTGGCACCTCTTGGAGTGAACATCCATGAACCCTTTAACTTTCTTTAAATAGTTTCCCTTCGAATTTCAATAAACATACACAGTCATTCTGAGCCTTTTACCCTCTAGTGAGATAGATTAACATACCCAAATCATTGCATATTGTTGCATTCAATCTTTTCAAGTCCAAAGTTCTAAAACCTTGTGTTGTTCGTTAGATTAGTTATATTGGAGTGCTCCTTATAACTAATAGTAAGTCGTTTTATCTTACTAGAGTTTTGTCATACAACCGTAAGCATCAGCAAGGACAAATAACTCTTACGAAGATTGTATTAAATACAAGACTCGACTTGAATTCGTTTGTTTTTCAATCTCCGTTACTTTTGTCAGTCGCTTTTTCTGTTAAGTCTTAAAGAAGCCATACACAAGTTCCAACAATCGTAAGAGTTATTTGACGCTTCTTCAAGATCATCAAGATGGCAAACGAGAAAGACACCACTTCATCTAGTCAAGGGAATGTGACACCTCCATCACAAGGTGATACTACATTCAACAATGTTGCTCCCGCTCCTACAACTCATCACATCGGGCCATGGTGAGAAACCCGCGAAATTCACCTAGGTGTGGATTTCAAGAGATGGCAACAGAAGATGCTCTTCTACTTGACCACCCTAAGCTTGCACCGCTTCTTAAAGGAAGATCCTCCGGCGGTAGAAAAAGGTGATCCGAACCCCCAAAGGCAAATGGCAAAGGAGGCTTGGTCTCACGGTAATTTTCTTTGTAAGAATTATATCTTAAATGGACTTGACGATGCACTATACAATGTGTATAGTACAGTCGAGTTAGCCAAGGCGTTGTGGGACACCTTGGAAAGGAAGTACAAGATCGAGGATGCCGGGTCAAAGAAATTTGTCGTCGGTAAGTATCTTGACTTTATGATGGTCGATTCCAAATCGGTAACAACTCAAGTAGATGAATTCCAAATCATTCTACATGGGCTTGATGCCGAGGGGATGATCATGAATGATCCATTTAAGGTGGCTTCTATCATTGAAAAGTTGCCTCCTTCGTGGAAGGACTTCAAGAACTATCTCAAGCATAAACGCAAGGAGATGTCCTTGGAAGACATTGTTGTTCGTCTTAAAATAGAAGAGAACAATAGAATGAATGAGGCCAAAGTTGCTAAAGGCAAGATGGAGGCTAAGGTCAATCTCGCCGAGGCTAGCACGAGTGGCACAAAGAGAAAGCATTTCGAAACTGCCGGGAATGCTAAGAAAGGGAAGAAGAAGACCTCTAAGAAGTTCAAAGGGTCTTGCTATAATTGTGGAAAACCGGGCCACTTGTCAAGGGATTGTCGTCTCCCGAAGAAAGAGGCGAACAATGTTGACCACATGGACCTAGACTTTGCAGCGGTTGTCTTTGAAGCCAACGTTGCAAATTTGGAGGAGAACCCTAAATCGTGGTGGATAGATACCGGTGCTACCCGCCATATTTGTGGTAACAAGGAAAGTTTCTCCTCCTATACTCCCATCTCCGGAAGAAAGCTTTACATGGGAAATTCAGCGACCTCCGATGTTCAAGGCATTGGAAACGTGATTTTGAAGATGACTTCCGGAAAAGAAGTAACCTTGTTGGATGTGCTGCATGTTCCAGACATCCGTAAAAATTTGGTATCCGGCGCTTTGCTTAGTAAGGCCGGTTTTAGACTAGTATTCGAATCCGACAAATTTGTACTAACCAAGAATGGTTTATTTCTTGGAAAGGGTTACCTCGAGGAGGGCCTTTTTAAATTGAATGTAATGACTGTGATCCGCCAAAGTGCGATGAATAAAAGTTGTGTTTCTTATGTTTATTTGTCGGAAAGTTCTAATTTATGGCATGATAGATTAGGACATGTAAACCTCGACACCATTAAGAAATTAGCGAGACAAGATTTAATCCAAATGACTAAATCCGACTCGACTAATAGGTGCGAAGTTTGTGTTGAGGCAAAAATGACAAAGTCGCCATTTAATGCCATACAAAGAGACACAACTCCTCTCGAGTTAATTCACACCGACATATGTGATTTAAAACTAGTGCAAACTCGAGGAGGTAAAAAGTACTTCATTACATTTATAGATGATTGCACTAAGTATTGCTATGTCTATCTCTTAAGAAGTAAGGATGAAGCCTTAGGGGCTTTTGAGACTTATAAGAAAGAAGTTGAGAATCAACTTAACTTGAAAATTAAGAAAATTAGAAGCGATAGAGGTGGAGAATATGAAGCACCGTTTGAAGGATTATGTTGGGAATCCGGCATAATTCATCAAACAACGGCTCCATATACCCCTCAATCTAATGGAGTTGCTGAACGCAAAAACCGTACTCTCAAAGAGATGATGAACGCGCTTTTGATCAGTTCAGGCTTACCCGACAACTTGTGGGGGGAAGCAATACTCACTTCTAATTATGTTCTTAATAAAATACCCAAGAAAGGTATTGATAAAACGCCCTATGAATTGTGGCATAATCGTAGGCCATGTTTTAAATACCTTAAAGTGTGGGGGTGTTTGGCCAAGGTTGAAGTACCTAAGCCTAAACAAGTCAAGATTGGCCCAAAGACCATTGACTGTGTTTTTATTGGATATGCCAATAATAGTAGTGCCTATCGGTTTATAGTGCATAAATCGGACATTCCGGATATGCACGTAGGAACTACTATAGAATCAAGGAATGCGGTATTCTTTGAAAACATTTTTCCGGTTAAGGACAGGAAAGATGTAGGTTCTAATAAGAGAACACATGAGTCTACAACCGGTCCTTCTCAAATAGAAGATGAAGAGCCGAGACGTAGCAAAAGGGCAAGAGTGGAAAAGACTTTTGGTCCTGATTTTCTATCTTACATGTTAGAAAACGAACCATCAACTGTTAAAGAAGCTTTGTCCGGTCCGGATAGTTCGTTCTGGAAAGAAGCTATTAACAGTGAAATAGAATCCATAATGCTCAACAATACTTGGGAATTAGTTGATCTCCCTCCAGGTTGCAAACCATTAGGTTGCAAATGGATCCTTAAACGGAAGTATAAGGCGGATGGATCTATCGAAAAGTACAAAGCTAGGCTAGTTGCCAAAGGCTTTAGACAGAAAGAGGGATATGATTTCTTCGATACATACTCCCCTGTCACAAGGATCACATCTATTCGTGTTCTCATAGCTATTGCAGCAGTGCATAATCTTGAGATACACCAAATGGATGTGAAGACTGCTTTCCTAAATGGAGAACTTGATGAAGAGATTTACATGGAACAACCTGAAGGGTTCATAGTTCCTGGTAAAGAAAGAAAGGTGTGTAAACTTGTAAAATCCTTGTATGGACTAAAACAAGCACCTAAACAATGGCATGAGAAGTTCGATAGAACCATGTTATCGAATGGATTCAAGATCAATGAATGTGACAAATGTGTCTACATTAAAGGAACATCTGAATCATTCGTTATCGTTTGTCTTTATGTAGACGACATGCTCATAATGGGAAGTAATCATGATTTAATCATGAATACCAAAGGCATGTTAAAGAAGAACTTTGACATGAAAGACATGGGATTAGCTGATGTAATATTAGGGATAAAGATCTCTAGAACATCTGAAGGATTAGTTCTTTCACAATCCCATTACCTAGAGAATGTTCTTCGGAAATTTAATGTCTTTGATGACCCTCCGGCTAAGACACCTGTAGACTTGGCTCTACATTTAGCCAAGAACAAAGGGGAACCAGTTTCTCAACTGGAATATGCAAGAATAATTGGCAGTCTGATGTACTTAACAAATTGTACTCGTCCAGACATTGCATATTCAGTGAGTAAACTAAGTAGGTTCACAAGCAATCCTAGTACTGATCATTGGAAAGCACTAATGAGAGTACTAAGATATTTAAAGTATACATTAAACCATGGGATACTTTACAATAAATATCCAGCAGTATTAGAAGGATACTGTGATGCCAATTGGATATCGGACACGAAAGACTCTAAGTCCACAAGTGGATATGTATTCACTATAGGTGGAGGAGCAGTGTCATGGAAATCCTCCAAACAAACGTGTATAGCCAGATCCACGATGGAATCTGAGTTTATCGCGTTAGATAAAGCTGGGGAAGAAGCAGAATGGCTTAAGAACTTCCTGGAGGATGTTCCTTGTTGGAGCAAACCTGTGCCTGCTGTACTAATCCATTGTGATAGTCAATCAGCAATTGGAAGGGCACAGAATAGTATGTACAATGGTAAGTCTAGACATATTCGTCGTAGACACAATACCATTAGACAGTTGATCAAGAATGGCGTTATCACCATTGATTATGTAAAATCATGTGATAACTTAGCGGATCCATTTACCAAAGGTATAAATAGAGATCAACTGTATAAACTGTTAAGGGGAATGGGTTTAAAACCCACAACAAAAGAACTTATAGCGGACACTCAACCTTGAGAAATGGAGATCCCAGGCCCTTGGTTCAATGAGACAACCAAGTTATAAGTTCTAGTAGAGTTACTTGGAAACAACAACTCGGTTTATTAACCTGGAGATGTTGAATACTCATTCCCAGAACATCCAAGTACAAGCACATGCAGCAGTGGTAAGGGTAAGTTGAGAAAAATTTTAATGATATCTATACCTACGGGTGGAGTAGTGCATGATACTCCTTATAGTGAGAATCACCTATATAAGCGAGAGGTAATTAGGCCGCCTCTAAATGAACGCTTATGAATGAGATACGGTCCAAGGCCAAAATGGACAAAACGTGAGAACAACAATTGTTAGAGCTGTTATTATGTGAGTATTATTGTCTTGGTATACACCCGACAGTCACTGGTTCAAAGCGACTCGCTACCAAATGGCTAGTATATCCGATAATATTTCACTAGGGAAGATTCAAGGCCACAAGCTATCTATCCCGATGTAATAATAGTTCGCCGGAACTTTGGACGAAATTGCATTCATGCATTAATTGCATTCATGCATTAATTGTCATTCATGTGGGGGATTGTTGGAAATAGATAACGGAAAGTTAAGATTTAACTTTGATCTAGTTTCTAACGGAAGTTCGTTATGTGTTAACGAGACTTGTTACAGATTATATTCTACATTTGTTGTAGATTATTATACTTATTTAATGTCTCTAAACCATTTAGGGTGAATGAGAATTAATGACAAGTGTTTTTGTAACTTAACGGAAGTTAAATAAAGGGTTAAAATTGATTTGAATTAGCCAAAACGTGCTTGGACTGATTGATCAATCGCAACTGTTCGAAGAGGCAATTTTCTGGGCTTCAGCGCGGTCGCGCTCCAGCCTAGAGCGGCCGCGCCGAGTCAAGTAAAACACGGGCTTGATCTCGGCATAAGAGCGCGGTCGCGCTCAAGGCAAGAGCGGCCGCGCTCGTGCTCAGATTCTGAACAGTTTTGGCACCTCTTGGAGTGAACAGCCATGAACCCTTTAACTTTCTTTAAATAGTTTCCCTTCGAATTTCAATAAACATACACAGTCATTCTGAGCCTTTTACCCTCTAGTGAGATAGATTAACATACCCAAATCATTGCATATTGTTGCATTCAATCTTTTCAAGTCCAAAGTTCTAAAACCTTGTGTTGTTCGTTAGATTAGTTATATTGGAGTGCTCCTTATAACTAATAGTAAGTCGTTTTATCTTACTAGAGTTTTGTCATACAACCGTAAGCACCAGTGCGGGACAAATAACTCTTACGGAGATTGTATTAAATACAAGACTCGACTTGAATTCGTTTGTTTTTCAATCTCCGTTACTTTTCTTTGTCGGTTTTCTCATTAAGTCTTAAAGAAGCCATACACAAGTTCCAACAATAATATGAGATTATCTCACGGGTGGGTTCTCGTCTACTGCTCTACATCTGGTGCTCATATGATAATCAAGATATATGGTCTCGAATACGTACAAAACATGTATGATATCTGCATATGAAGTCAAATATCTGAAGTTAGGATTAAGTGACCGAACATTTGATATTTAGGGGGAGTGTTCAAATTCCTTATTAAACACTTGATTATCTGAACATTTGATATTTAGGGAAAGTGTTCAAATTTCTTATTGAATTTTTTTTATTAACTATTATATGATCTTGACTTATTATCTGTTTTGACCAGAAAGCAACAAATCAGGTGGAGATTGAAAGTGTGTGGTGTCCCACACACATTGACAAGTCAAAGATTGACTTAATTTAGATTTGTTACTTTCTTTATATTAATTAATTTAGGTAAATATTGTTTATATTATAAATTGATTTTGTTTAATTAACTAACTTACTAACCGAAATTTAAGTTGTTTTTAGTGTGTAGTTTATTTATTTATGTAGGACTCTCACACATGGAAAAAAAGTCTAAAGGCTGAGGATTGCTTGAGTGGATAAATGTAGAGATTTAAATTGGGATAATAATTCTTGTTGTTTATTCTTCTCACATGGAGGAAAAATATATATGAGATTACAAAAGAGGTTCCAGCCAAGGGAAACACCAAAGGAATTAGGAAACAAAAGGAATTAGGAAACCTAGGAAAAAAGGAAAACACAATCCTACTTAAATTAAGACAGACGGAATTCTGGATAGTGGGAGCGGGCGCTCCCCCTCCCTGGGAGCGGACGCTCCCTAACGACAGAAACATTGCTCGTGAATTGGCTTAATGGGAGCAGGCGCTCACCCTTCATGGGAGCGGGCGCTCCCAATCACAGCAGCTGCATTCACACCCTCCCTCAAGTTGGAGCGTGAGGATTGAGAAGGCCCAACTTGCTAAGCAAAATATCAAATTGTTGCTTCCCGAGAGTTTTAGTAAATATGTCAGCCAACTGTGTCTTCGTGGGAACATAAGAGGGAGCAATAAGGCCATCGGAGATAGCGTCACGGAAGAAATGACAGTCCACCTCAATATGCTTCGTCCGCTCATGATAAACAGGATTCTTGGCAATGTGAAGAGCTGATTCACTGTCACAGAAGATGGGAATAGCCTTGGGATGATGGACACCCAGACTCAACAACAAACCCTTCAACCATTTAAGCTCGCATGTAAGAGCTGCCATGGCGCGGTACTCAGCCTCAGCGGAAGATCGAGAAACAGTAGGTTGTTTCTTAGTTTTCCAAGAGATGGGGGAATGCCCGAGAAAAACGAGCCACCCTGTTAGAGAACGACGAGTGATGGGGCATGCAGCCAGTCGAGTCACACCACCGCTTGAAGTGTGAGATCGGCGTCGGTCGCGCAAAAGAATGCCTTGTCCAGGTGTGCCTTTGAGATACCGAACAACCCGTAAAGCAGCCTCCCAATGCTCTGAACGAGGTTCATTCATGAACTGAGATAGAATATGGACCGAATATGCAAGATCCGGCCGAGTTACAGCCAAGTAAATGAGGCGCCCTACAAGGCGTCGATATCGTTCCGGATCTTCCAAGGGAGCACCGGTAGCAACGCCAAGCCTATGGTTAGGTTCAATAGGGAAGCCAGAGGGCTTTGCACCAAGTAAACCGGCCTCAGAAATAATATCCAACGTATACTTTCGTTGGCACAGAAACAGACCATCAGGATTGCGAGCAACCTCTATGCCAAGAAAGTATTTCAGAGATTCGAGATCCTTCATTTTAAAGCACTCACACAAGTACTTCTTGAAGGACTGCAAGGCAGCGGAGTCGTTCCCTGCTATGATGAGATCGTCAACATACACAAGTACATTTATTTGGGTCATACCTTTTGTGAAGGTAAACAGAGAGTAGTCAGAGTAGGACTGGAGGAAGCCATAAGTCTTCAAGGAAGTCAATAACTTGGCGAACCAAGGAGGGGCTTGCTTCAGACCATAAAGAGACTTATGAAGACGGCAAACCGTGTTGGTGTTTGGTGCCTCAAAGCCCGAAGGGAGTTTCATATAAACCTCTTCTGCTAAGTCGCCATGCAAGAAGGCATTGTGAACGTCCATCTGATGCAACTCCCAATTCTTGGAAGCAGCAATAGCAAGAAAAGCCCGAACAGTGACCATTTTAGCCACAGGAGCAAAAGTTTCTGTGTAGTCGATACCTTCTTTCTGATGATTGCCGAGGACAACTAGCCGAGACTTGAGCCGTTCAACTGCTCCGTCAGAATTATATTTGATCTTATAGACCCATTGACATCCCAGGGCCCATTTGCCAGGAGGTAGGGAAACCATAGACCATGTGCCATTATCCTCCAAGGCACGAATTTCCTCTTGCATTGACTGTTTCCAGCCATCATGAGCCATGGCCTCGCGAAAGGAAGTCGGCTCTTTAGCCACTGTAAGAGCTGCAAGAAAGGTACGATATTTTGTAGAAAACCGATCACAGTTTATATAGTGAGCTATAGGATAGGGAGTACCTGAGGAATCGATTGAAGACGGAGAGGCGGGGGATGGACTTGAAGAAGAAGTAGTAAGGGCCACAAAATCGCGAAGACGAACTGAAGGCATTTTCTGTCTCATACCCCTCCCTAAAGGGTCGGGTCCAGATTCATCAGAAGAGACCGACGTTGATGCAGAAGGAGCAGTAGACTCAGTGGGAGCCGAAGGAACAGTAGGGGCAACCTCTTCCTGCACATCAGATAAAGTAACGGGCTCGGCTGCAGTAGGTTCAACAGAAGGAGCAACGGATTCTTCTTCAACAGGAAAATCAATGTGACCAAAAGCTTCTTCCTCAGCAAGAACATCAACAGAATCCGGGACATGAGGAACAGTAGTAGAATCGCTGTATGGAAACACAGTCTCAAAGAACTTCACATCACGAGAGACGAAGAATTTCTTGGTCTCGAGGTCAAATAGCTTCCACCCATTTTTACCCAGAGGATACCCCACGAAGATGCATTTACGGCTACGACTAGCAAATTTGTCACCCCTAGCCTGCTGATTATGAGCATAACACATCGAACCAAAAACTCGAAGGGAATCATAAAAGGGGGCTTTGCCAAACAAGATATCGTAGGGAGTTTTATTATTTAACAGGGGGGGAAGGGGTTCGATTGATCAAGTGAGCAGCGGTAAGGACCGCTTCGCCACAGAAGTAAATGGGGAGGTGAGCCTGAAACCTCAAGGCTCTAGCTATGTTCAAAATATGACGGTGTTTACATTCGACAAGCCCATTTTGTTGGGGGGTGCCGACACATGATGTTTGAAAAAGGATGCCGGTGGAAATAAAATAATCAAACAGGGAGTTAAACTCAGTGCCATTGTCAGATTGAACAATTTTGATTTTTTGAGAAAACTGTCGATCCACCATTGCAACAAAGGCCATAAACATGCGAAAAACTTCTGTTTTATCAACTAATAAATAAATCCAAACATCACGTTAATAATCATCTACCAAAGTCAAGAAATAACGAGCACCACAAGAGGAAACATGGGTATAAGGACCCCATAAGTCACAGTGAACTTTCTCAAAAACTCTAGTAGACTTATACTCACTAATAGGAAACCTATCTCTAGAATGTTTAGCACGAAAACAAACGTCGCAAGGTTGATGAAGACTACCCGACAGATGAGAGACTGGAGGAAGAAGTTTCACTACTTTTTCAGATGGATGCCCCATACGGTTATGCCACAACTCGAGCAAAGCAGATGCATTGTTGACAGAGACGTGACAAGCAGAAGGTGCACCCCCGAAGTAGTAGAGTCCATCCCGCCTAACACCCGTTTCAATCAGGTTCCTCGACTGGTCCTGTATAGCACACAGAGAAGCATTAAAATGGACAGTGCAATGAACATCATCAGATAGTTGAGAAACAGAAAGAAGACTGCAGTTTAAGTTTGGTATATAGAGAACATGATGAAGAACAAGGGTGTCTGTTAGGCGAACAGAACCCTCTATATGAGCAAAGACTAAAGCGCCGTTAGGAAGCTTGACGAGGCAAGCTTGTATAGAGTATGAATCAAAGAGACAAGCAGCGTTTCCGATCACACGATTAGACGCTCCCGTATCAATGATCCAAGAAGATGTATCAAACGTACCGTGAAGGCGATTATCCGGAATACGAGTGTTACCAACTAGGCCGACTAAAGCATTCCACTGTTCTGCAGTAAACAGAGGTGAAGAAGTAGAAAGAAGAGATCCAGTGGAAGGCCCGACTTGGGCGGCACCAACTTGGGTGACTGAGTTAGTGCGTGCAACTCCTCTGCCTCGACCTTGTTGAGGACGACCGCCACCACGAGCACCCGTTTTGCTACTGTCTCCCCACCATTCTGGATAGCCGACAAGCTCAAAACAAGAGGAGACATCATGACCCTTTTTTTGACAGTGAGAACATGTAAGGTGGGATTTGTCGGGTTTGTCACGACCACGAGAACCGCCAGTTTTGAGGGAAAAACCAACTGCATCCGGAGGTTCATCAAGAATTGGTTTAGCAAGACGTACTCGTTCAGCCTGGGCTACCAATTGATAAGCACGATCAAAAGTGGGCAAGGGATCCTGAGATAAGAGGTTAGTACGAAGAGAGGCATAGTATTCAGAATTTAAACCCATAAGAAATTCATGAATCTTGCCAGTCGCCCTTCGTGCCGCGTGTTTCTGTCCGGCTGTGCAGTTGTCGCAGCAAGAACAATCTATAAGCGGCTCGTAATTGTGCAGTGATTCCCACAATCCAGTCAACTTACCGAAATACACAGCCACAGGCATGGTCTTGGTCTGCTCACATCTTGCTATCGACATCTTCAGTTGTTGAATGCGAGGTCCATCCACCAATGCATATCGAGATTTAAGAGACTCCCATAAATGCCTAGCATCCCTATACTTGGATATCGTGCTCTTAACCTCGAGATCAATAGTATTCATGAGCCATGATATCAACATAGCATGAATGGTATTCCAATCTGACTCGGTGCAAGGAGGAACGGCGGATGGAATAGATCCATCCAAGAAGCCAATTTGCGTCTAGCCTCGAGAGCTGTCTGTATATCACCAGCCCAATCATCGTAGTTATCACCGCGAAAGCGAGTAGGAGTTATGAAATCACCAGGTCGATCTTGGGGACCTGGGTAGAAGGGAGAGTTGTATTCAATCTTTAAAACAGGAGGAGGTGCGTCGACGTCACTTGTGGCCAGGTGCTTGTTCGCCGTTAACAAGGACTTGTGTATGGAGGCTCTGAGACCATGTAGAGATTGAAATTGGGATAATAATTCTTGTTGTTTATTCTTCTCACATGGAGGAAAAATATATATGAGATTACAAAAGAGGTTCCAGCCAAGGGAAACACCAAAGGAATTAGGAAACAAAAGGAATTAGGAAACCTAGGAAAAAAGGAAAACACAATCCTACTTAAATTAAGACAGACGGAATTCTGGATAGTGGGAGCGGACGCTCCCCCTTCCTGGGAGCGAACGCTCCCTAACGACAGAAACATTGCTCGTGAATTGGCTTAATGGGAGCAGGCGCTCCCCATTCATGGGAGCGGGCGCTCCCAATCACAGCAGCTGCGTTCATAATAAAAGATAAGGATTCTAAAAGATAAGAAGTACTGAGTAGATAAAAGGGATAAAGAAGATTGAATTGAAGAGATAAATTCCAAGCTTCAGTTATCCATATCTGAAGACTCCTTTGATATAAATATGAGGATCATTCCTCATTTGATACACACCTTTTAATGACTCAATTGCTGAAGAATTAGAGAGTTTGCAGAGTCTTTTTGTGTGAGAGTTATTTGGTCATTTTTGTCTTCTCTTAGTTTCTTTTGTGTAAACCGATTCAAAAGCATTTTAATAAGAGAAGTTTTATTGTCTACAGCAATTGCTGTAGATAAGTGTTACTTTGGTGTTTTAAATTCGCTTTTAATTTTATTATTCCGATGCTTTTATCGCTGATGCTAGTGCTGATGTGATAGCATCAAGATTCACATCAGGCATATGTAACTTCCTGTGCACTTCCTAGCCGCTCAATTTCTTTCAATTGGTATCAAACCTACACTCGACTTCACTGAGTGAGATCCAAGAAAGAGTGGTCATTATGGAAGGACACGTGAACTTGAATCAATACCGTCCACCGGTTTTAGATGGATCTAACTATGCTATTTGGAAAGCTAAGATGCGTCTCTTCATCAAAGCAATTCATGATGAACGAGCGTGGCTCAGTATAATTATTCCATGGTCCCCTCCTAAGATAGAAATTAAAAGTAATGAAGAGGGTGAAACCTCAGAAAAGTCTACAAAGTCAAAAAGGAGGAAGATTGGACCACTGATGAAGTCACCCTTGCTAACTATAATTCCAAGGCTCTTGGTGCTATATCAAGTCATGTGGATGAATACATGTTTAGAATTGTAATAAATCAAAATATAGCAAAGACTGCCTGGGATATTTTGCAAGCTCATTGTGAGGGTGATGATAGTATTAAAGCCACTAGGTTGAGAATTCTCATGTCCAAGTTTGAAAACTTAAGGATAAATGAGACTGAGGACATAAAAAGCTATTCTGCTAAATTGAGAGAAATCTCAAATGAACGTCTCTCCCTAGGTGAGCCTATATCAAATGCTAGATTAGTTAGTAAAATGTTAAGAACTGTTACTGATAAATTTAATATTAAAATTGCTGCTATTAAAGAAGCACATGATACTACAACCATGGATTTAGATACTCTTGTGGGTAAGATAATCATGTTTGAAATGAACACTTCCATTCAGTAACAACATAAAGCTGAGAGTGTTTATCTTGCTTCTACTCTCTCTAAAGTATCCTCAGTACCAAAAGAGATTGAAGAAATCTCAAATGAAATTGATACTTCAAATTTGGAAACTGAAGATGTTGCCCTTTTAACTAAAAAATTTACATCTTTTCTTAAAAATAAAAGGGACAATAAATTTCCTTCGGAAAAACCAAATACTTTTAAAAAACCAAAGGAGGATACTGAGAGTAGTTTCAAGAAATCTACTAGTTTTACTAAGAATAGATTCGAAACTGTTCAATGTAGAGCCTGTAAAGGCTTTGGGCATTATGCAAATGAATGTGCCAACACTCTGAAGAAAAAGGGGATGAGCTTTTGTGCGACCCTTAGTGACAGTGAGGACGAAGATGAATCGCTAAACTTAGCAATCAAGGAAATCTCGCCTCCAAGTCATGAACATCAATCTGATGTAGCTTCAGATGTTGTCACATCTACCATCACGTCTTCTAACTCTGTGATAAACTGTTTTAACTCCTCGCTGAATAAGAAAACAGAGAATGAAGAAGAGGATGATGGAAGTTATCAAGAACTTCTTGATGCTTATGCTGAACTATATGTCGATTCGGAAAAACGTGTTGAAAAGATTGCCGTTTTTGAAAAGGTAACTAAGAAACTCTCTACTGAACTTTCAACGTTGAAAGGTGAACTTAAAGAGGTCACCGCTGAAAATGACAACCAAAACGATTCAATAGCTAAACTTGAAATTTGTAAAATGAATACTGGTCTCGGCTTTGAATCAAATTTTTCAAAAGAAGGAGAGAGTTCCTCAAAATCTAAGACTTTTCACAATTCGAAATCAATACCCATGAGGAAAAGATTTGTGTGCTATTACTGCTTCTTACCAGGACACATAAGACCTTTTTGCTACAAAAGAATTCACAATTTGGGAAAGGATGCTCCTCAGATGAGTGGTCGGATGCATTCACATCACCACTCACATCGCCAGAAAACTGGTCAGTTCATGTGGATGGAAAAGAAGAGCGAGGAATGCAAGGTAGTTTTTACCTCTCTCAAAAGCAGCATTGCTAGCTCATGGTATTTCGATAGCGGGTGCTCAAGGCACATGATAGGTAATGCATAATTTCTAACAGATTACACCACTATCAAAGGTGGAAATGTGAATTATGGGGGAGGAGCCCAAGGTAAGATTGTAGGTAGGGGTACCTTATGTGTTAATAATATGCCTAAATTACAAAATGTCTATTATGTAGAAGGATTGAAAGCTAATCTTATTAGTATAAGCCAACTATGTGATGACAATTTACATGTCAATTTTGACAAACATGAATGCAAGGTGTTTGATAACACTAATCAATGTTTGTTCACTGGAGTGGGGTCTCAAGATAATTGTTACAAATTTGGTGACAATTTGTCTTGCCTTAGCTCCAAAACAAATGAACTTGAAATTTGACATCAAAAGTTAGGTCATGCCAGTTATAGGAAAATGGAAGAATTAGTAAGATTTAATGTTGTTTAACACATCCCCAAACTTAACTTTAAACAAACAAGTGTATGTGGCCCTTGTCAAAAGGGCAAACAAACCAAAGCTACTCATAAAAAGGTTTATCAAAGTTCTACTTCTGAGATATTGGAATTAATTCATACTGATCTTATGGGACCCATTGAGGTTGAAAGCATAGGTAAAAATAAATACTCATTTGTTTATGTAGATGATTTCTCTAGGTATACTTGGGTTCTATATTTAAAAGAGAAATCTGTTGCACTTGAATTGTTTATAGTTTGGTATAAAAAGGTCAAAAACCTACTCCCTCCGTCCCGCTAATATTAGCACACTTTCCTTTTTGGGCGTCCCGCTAATATCCGCACACTCCCAAAAAGGAAATTTTATATTAATAAAATATTCACCCAACCCCACTCATTCTCTCTCCTACATTATTTTAATACTCACAACACTATTATAATTTATTACACCCTCCACTCATTCTCTCTCCACTCATTCTTTTACACTCACAACATTTTATTAAAATATCATATTCCTTAATTCCCGCGCAAACAGTGTTTGTGCTAATACTAATGGGACGGAGGGAGTATATGGTAAGAAAGAGATTAAAATTCGGTCCGATCATGGGACTGAATATGAGAACACCTTGTTCTCTAAATTTTGTGACTCAAAAGGAATAATTCATAATTTTTCAGCCCCTAAAACTCCTCAACAAAATGGGGTGGCTGAAAGAAAGAATCGTACTTTGCAAGAGATGGCTCGTGTCATGCTTAGTTCTAAGAACATCTCTAAACGATTTTGGGCTGAGGCTCTTAACACGGCGTGTCACATAGGAAATAGAGTCTACTTGAGGGTTGGGTCTACCATGACTCCTTATGAAATACTTCTTGGTAAAAAACCTACTCTCAAGTACTTTCATGTTTTTGGATGCATATGTTATGTTCTGAATGAAAGAGACTATCCGTCTAAATTTGACTCTAAGAATGATAAGGCTATATTCCTAGGGTATTCCACAAATAGCCGCGCTTATAGGGTTTATAACCTTAGAACCAATACTGTTATGGAGTCAATTAATGTCACTTTTGATGATACTGCTGATTTGAATCTAAAAACTCTTGAAGATGATGTCTCAGGTTGCGTGGAAATGATGGAAGTCACCCAAAATACAGCTGAACAGGAACTGCAAACAGAGTTACAGAAAGAAGATGCAGGTCCTGGTGTGATCACATCACCGCCTACATCAGGACCATATGAGTCTACATCAAATTCAGAAAATTTGTCAAACAGTTCAGACTGTATAGAAGGGAACCTGGACATAATTAGAGACATACCTAACAGGATTCAAAAGAATCATCCAATCACCCAAGTGATTGGTGATGTTAATGAGAAGGTAAACACAAGGGAAAAGCCACGGGTCAACTATCGAGAACTGGCTGAATTGATTTGTGTAAACTCACAGGTAAGCAAGGTAAGCTCTTGCTGTTTCATTGACATTAGACATCATTTTATTCGTGATCTTGTTGAGCAAAAAATCATTAGCATGGAATCAATAAGCACTGAAAAACAGTTGGCTGATATTTTCACCAAAGCCCTTGATATTCAGAGATTTTCTACTCTAAGGAAGTCTCTGAGTTTGTGTGCCATCTGATGGTGTGATTCCCCGAGTGATCACATCATATCTTACACTTGTATATTTAACTTCTAAAAAAAAAAACTGCATTTCATGATTTTTCTCAGTGTGGTCACTTGTATCACATCTTTGACTCGTCTACTCTCTGAATTGTGAATTCTTCTTAAAAGGTGTCAACAACTGTTGACTCAAAATTTATCCTATTGAATGTCTCTTGGTGGGTGCCTAATCTAAAGGGAAACAGCTACTCCACTCATGGTATGAAGTCATTTCAATGTGATCAAAATGACATCAAGAGAAAGTTTGTGTCAAAATTGACAAGATCATTCGAAAGAGGGCTATCTATGAAAGTAAAGAAGAGTGAAAGCTACCCATAAATATTTCTCCACAAAAAAATGAGAGGATGCATTCTAGAGGCCAAGCTAGACAAGATTTCAATTCATTGACTTTTCTAGAGGAGATGTGTCCCCTGATGTAATTACATCACATGCCACACATATACTGAGATTTATCCTTCACATTTTTGTACATTGTGCATCATTTTCTTAGTCATAAATTTAGGTCAATTTGATCCTTGGTGAAAATATTGTTCAAATCTTTTTCTTTTCCTATTTAATTTGGTTAAAAGATCTTATGCTCAACAAAATTATTTGAATTTTTTATTTTTAATGTCCATGTGTTTAGGAGGAGTACATGTATGTGGATTTTTTTTTTATTTTTATGGCAGGTATATTATTCGTCAAGGAGAAAGAAATTTGATTTCAAAAAGGTTTTTGGCATTTTCTTTCCTTATCATCTAAGGAATTCCAAAGAGGTTGAGGTGAGTTCAAATTTTCGGATGCCAAGGTATTTAGTCAATCTTAAAACTCTACCTCCCTGTGTGTCCTTCTCCTAAAAGGTTTTTTTTATCATCTTTAATAAAACCCTGTCACCTCACCTTAAATCTCCACCGTGTTTCTCTCTCTATTTTCTCTCTCTGTTTTTCGTCCCAAAAGGGCAATGATGTCTCCTTCACTTTTGGCGTTTCCAAGCACCACCGTCTCCCCTCCACTGTCTCCAATAAACTCAAACGACGGAGCTGTGGAATTATTTGTTGGTACAGAGGCTACTGCCTCCGTAAGCTCCACGCCTATGTCTAGGTGTTCCAAAAGATCCAAACTCTCCGAATCCACTGTAAATTCACCATCTGTTGAATCTTTCATGTCAAGTGTGGTAAATGAGAGATATGAGTCCCTCAGAATGAATGGATTTCGTGTTGAAAAGATTCTGAATCATCAGATCTTTGTTGAAGAAGAAGATGATATAGCTGGTGTTGGGGATAATGCGATCACATCTCAGATACCACAGATTGATCCAGCTAGTATTTATAATGAGGAGATAAATTTCCTTGAGAAGGCTATGCTTCAAGCAAGGGTTCAGTTCAAGGAATTCAAGGAAATGTCTATCAGTCGGAACAGGTTGTTGGCAGCCAAGGCCAGCCTTTCCGATCAAAAAGGGGGAGAATATAAGCCAAATTTTTGACTCGCCGTCTGTAAATTCACCATCTGTTGAATCTTTCATGTCAAGTGTGGTAAAGGAGAGATATGAGTCCCTCAGAATGAATGGATTTCGTGTTGAAAAGATTTTGAATCAGACCTTTGTTGAAGAAGAAGATGATATAGCTGGTGTTGGGGATAATGCAATCACATCTCAGACACCACAAATTGATCCAGCTAGTATTTATGATGAGGAGATAAATTTCCTTGAGAAGGCTATGCTTCAAGCAAGGGTTCAATTCAAGGAATTCAAGGAAATGTCTATCAGTCGGAACAGGTTGTTGGCAGCCAAGGCCAACCTTTCTGATCAAAAAGGGGGAGAATATAAGTCAAATTTTTAACTCGCCGTCTTTTGTGTTTGTTTACTGTTGTTTAGGAACAATGGTGGTGTGATTGTTTTTGTTTTGATTATATGAAGATTTGATATTTAGGGGGAGTGTTCAAATTTCTTATTAAACACTTGATTATTTGAACATTTGATATTTAGGAGGAGTGTTCAAATTTCTTATGTTGTTTAGGAAAAATGAACATTTTTCCAATAATTAAAGTTCAAGTGTAATTTCTTTTGTAATATACTCCGTACTAATGAGTTGTTTATTAATTAAAAAAGAAACTTAATGCATTTCCCTTATGTTGTTTTAAATGTTAGGGGTTGGATGTATATAACGTCGATGTGAGGGGAAATAGAAGCCGCCAGCGATGGAATCCTGCAATTCCCAGCACGCGTGGACTCATTTATTTTGTCTTATAGCTAATGCGTTTTGGCTAGAGTGCCGCCAGACCTGTTAATAAATTACAGCTGTCTGCAGGGGTGTTTTTGGAATGTAAAAAAATACTTGTTGGTAATTTCACATTGGAGGAAGGGGGTGGCCGGGTGGGGGGCGAGGGGGGTAACGGGGGTTGTTTGAATGAGTGTCAAAGTTGGTGGAGATGGTTGCTTGTTTTGGTAAAAAAAAGTTGTTATGTAGCTGCTGTAAATAGAAATGTGATCATTTTTAATTCTTTAAATTAAAGGACCAATTATTATTATTGAAGCCTTGAAGAGTATTAGGTGGTTAAGGTAGTTTTAGTCAATTCAAATATTATTATTTTTTGGTACAAAAATAAAATATCAACATTTATTGTTTAAAGGACCAATTATTAAAAACCTCTTGTAATTGTATTTTTCTTTTTTTTTTATTATCCAGGTTCCCAATTTTGCCGAATCAATCCTGGACCACCAGATACCGGCCCCTCAGTATGCTGGTGAAGGTAAATCGCGGGATGTGCCCTATGCAGCCAGAGTGACAGCACACCTTATACTCCTGGCCTCAAAAAAGCCCTCTTACAAGGCATTTACACTCTTGTAATTGTATTCTTATTTATAGTTTATCTTACTAACCATCAATATTCAAATATCATATCAAAAAAGTTTCGCTTTATAAAATATTATTCCTAAGAAATCAGACACCTAATACTTTCTATTAGGGATGTAATTGGTTCGTTTCAAACTGCAATTTAAGATCGAACCAAAACAAATCATGCGGTTTGATTTGATTTTCAAATATGAATAGTTCGGTTCGATCTCAAATTTTGGCAAATCACATGGTTCGTGGGTTGTGGTCTGACCCTCCCAGACCAAACCAAAACAAACCACGGTTTGAGATTGAACCACCAAATCGAATTGCGAGACCAAAACGCCAGACCAAACCACATTACATAAACTAATTCTAACCCCCGTTTTTGTATCTTATTTAATATTTTCGTATATTTATTAAAATTTACTGTTAAATCAATAAAAAAAACTTACATTAATTAAATAGACTAATCCTTGTAAGAACATGGATTAATGTAACATATAAATACTTAATAATATAATGATCAATATTATAATATATGGTATAAAGTATAGAACTCAAAATAATATGTAGAATTCCATAATATAAGTATACCATTAAATGATGGACATAATGGTAATGTCTTATATATCAATAGGTGTAGTCCCTAAATGAAGTGCCCCTTGGATTCCTATATAAAGGCCTATCCATCAAGCCTATGAATCACTAGTTACATTATTCTCATTCAGTCAAAATTCTTCCTAAGTACTTGAAGAACAAAGAGATTAAAAGGCACTCATCATTTAGAAGATCTACTCCTCCCTAATTTGAAGTCTATCTTCTTACTTCATCCTCTTTACTCAAGAACAAGAACAAGAACAAGATTAAGAACGAACATGAAATCACAAGGTAATTACACGCTTCCGTCTTCTTCTTCTTCTCTTCTTAATCTAGTTGTGAGACGGTTCATTGTTTAATGGATCCTTTTTATGTTCCAACAATTGGTATCAGAGCCTACTCATATACTAGATTGAGTTTGAATTTCTTATAAAGTCTTGTGCTTTAATTTGTTTTAAATCCATGTATAATTACACTTAGTTTTGTTCTTGTACATAATACTCATTTTGTCTAAGAGTATTATGTTCATAACTTCATTCTATTTCTGAAATTTTGCTTTTACTCAAAAGGCTTTCAATGTAAGATTATCCCATTTTTGAACATAGCCACCATCCTTGGATGCGTTGTGAGTTTGTTCATATGCATAGCCACGCATTTTTTAAATGTGTTGTGAGTATGCGGATCTACTTACTTTGATTGAAAATTGAGTCACCATTAAATTAAGAATGGTAAAATCAAACTTAAGAGACATGATGGTTCAAGCAAGATTATCCCATTTGCATAGCCAACATTGTATGATGTATGGAGTGTGCAAATCTAGATCTACTTGTTTGACCATTTTAATTAAAGTACAAGATTATCCCATTGACACAACAGAGCGTTTTATGTCGCACAATCGTGTTGGATCTACTTGTATATTCATGTCTTAGTTAAGCATTAATTTTGCTTGACATTCATGTTTGTGTTAAAATTTATTTTCTGAAAAAAAAAAAAAGGCAGTAAAGCAATTGGCATTTAGTAGAAAAGGCTTCATCAAACCGTGGTATCATTTGGAAAAAGCAATTGGTGACTTTTTGGTTAAAAACCTGTTCATCAATATTGGATCAATTGTACCGTGTACCGTGGCCTTTTAATTTGATGACCTTTAATTGCTTACTCCTTGTCCGTATCGTGGCTTATTTTTTTTATTTTTTAAAATGAGTATAATTGGTGACTTTTCGTTGCCCAAAATTTTGATAATTTATTAATAAATTATAATGTCTGGACACCAGTCGCGCTTCGGTGGTTCTTGGAGTTATTAAACTTTAAGAATGGACGGGTAGAACAAAAGGATATTATCTTTTATTAATAAATTTCGCTTATTTCTTTACCATTTAAAAATTTCAGAAATTACCTTAAGGCCTTTTGTTTCCGATTAATTATATCCTTAACATTTTTGGACAAAATTAACATGATTGTTTCCCAAAAGGAGACCTTGTTGATTAAATTCAAACTTGTTAAAAGATGAATGTAAATATTGATATGTGATAACATGCTTGTTTCCCAAAAGAGACCTTGTTGTTGACTAAGTATTTACATTCATGGGGTAATAATTGAACTAAACGTTTGGTCATTTTAAATGCTGTGAACCATCCCAAAGGAAGGCGGGTGTTTAAAATGAATTGTTTATATTCTTTATTACCGGGAAACAAGTACCTTAAACTTTAGGACATTTTCTATACTTGAACCGGCCCAAAGGAAGGCAAGTATTTAAAGTGTATTGTTTAAGCTATTTGTTTACCCTAAGATAAATCAAATTATGAGTCAATTCGCAATCCAAAGATTAGTCTTGATGTCATATTGATTATCTTTTATTATGATGGAATTCATTTTGATATAATTAATCATTGTGTAGTTTTTTATACATGTTTTGTTTCATTCTTTTGTTCTCTTCATTCAGATTTGATCAGTGCTTCATCTGTTACTACTGCCTTAAATTCAATTCCTTTGCTAACTGGGACAAACTTTAAAACTTGGAAAAACAAGATTATTATGGTCTTAGGCTGTTTGGACCTTGACCTCGCATTAAGAGAACAAGCTCCTGCCCCTCTAACTGATAAAAGCACTGCGGAAGACCGCTTGAGTTCAGAGAGGTGGAAGCGTTCTAATCGCGTCAGCCTAAGCATAATTAAGAATGCGATCCGGAGACATTTACGAACAGTGTCTCCGAGGATGTTGGTGCAAAAGGTTTCCTAGATGCCCTAGAACAACGCTTTGCAAAAAGCGATAAATCGAAAACAAGTGCTACCTTGAGGAAGCTTGTTTCCATGAGGTATAAGGGCACCGGAAACCTAAGGGAATACATAATGGAAATGTTTCATCTATCATCGAAATTAAAAGCACTCAAGTTGGACTTGTCAGAAGACTTGCTTGTGCATTTGGCTTTAATTTCTCTTCCTTCGCAATTTGGTCATTTTGAAACGACCTATAATTGTCAAAAGGACAAGTGGAATATTAATGAATTAATTTCACATGTCACGGAGGAAGAAGATAGGTTGAAACACACCAAACTCGAAAGTGCACATTATGCATCTACCTCTTCTCGTAGGATTAAGAGAAAAGGTAAGGAGATTGCGGTTGCATCAAAGAAGCCTAAGGGATCATCAAATGATCAAAAGGTGAAAAAGTGCTTCTTTTGCAAGGACCCCACTCACATGAAGCCCGATCGCCTAAGTATCGCCAATGGCGAATTAAGAAAGGTATGTCATTTAGCTTTGTTTGTACTGAAGCTAATTTAGTTTCAATTCCTTCGTATACATGGTGGTTAGACTCCGGTGCAACTACTCACATAAGTTCATGTATGCAGGGTTGCCTGAACTATCAAACACCCAATGAAGGTGAAAGATTCATCTACATGGGAGCTGGAAAGCCGGTAGAGGTGGAAGGCATAGGGACTTTTAGATTATCTCTTAGTACTGGATATTATTTGGTTTTGAATAATGTATTTATTATTCCATCTTTTAGACGGAATTTAATTTCCGTCACTACATTAGATCGGGAAGGTTATTCCTGTATCTTCGGTAATAATAAATGCAATTTGTATTTTGATTCAAAGCTTTTTGGTACTAGTTCTTTGTCTTACATTGATAATCTATATTTACTTGACACAGTCAATTCATTAAATGAGTCCCATAATAATGAAACTAACTCTCGAGGCATAAAACGAAAGTTTTCAAGTAAAAATTCTTATACCTTGTGGCATAGGCGTTTGGGTCATATCTCCAAAAGGAGAATTGACAAGCTTGTGTCCGAGGGAATATTACATAAGCTTGATACTCCGGAAAATAACTTTTGTATTGAATGCCTTAAGGGAAAATTTACGAATAGTACAAACAAAAATGAATCATTGAGAGCTACAAAAGTCTTAGAACTAATTCAATACGGACATATGTGGACCGTTCCCTACCCCTTCATGGAACGGACAAACATATTTTATTACGTTCATAGATGACTTCTCTCGTTATGGATACATTTATTTACTTCATGAAAAGTCTCAATCATTGGACGTTTTCAAGTCTTTTAAAACCGAAGTTGAAAAACAACTTGAAAAGACTATTAAGAACGTTAGATCCGATCGTGGTGGTGAATACTACGGTAGGAATGACGGTTCGGGAGAACAACGTCCGGGTCCTTTTGCTCGCTATTTGGAAGAGTGTGGGATTGTCCCTCACTACACCATGCCGGGACACCTAGCATGAATGGTGTAGCCGAGAGACGTAATAGCACCCTTAAGGATATGGTAAGAAGTATGGTTTCTTGTACTTCTTTACCTCACTCATTATGGGGCGATGCTTTGAAAACCGCAACCTACCTACTTAATAGAGCTCCTTCAAAGCTACCGACAAAACCCCTTACGAATTATGGACCGGTAAGAAACCGTCCCTTAATCATCTTCATGTTTGGGGTTGTCCAAAGCTAGGCCTTATAGACCTAACGAAGAAAAGTTGGACGCTAAGACAGTTAGTAGTTATTTTGTGGGGTATTCTCAAAGATCTAGGGGATATAAATTCTATGACCCAAAGACTAGAACCTTTTTTGAAACGGGAAATGCTAGGTTCTTTGAGGATGTTGAATTTAGAGGGGAAAATTTGAATAGTAATTTTGAATTTGAAGAAATGGAAGAGGAATTAGTTTCTATACCTCTTCCTATAGTTCCTATCGAAAATCAAGCAGTTGTGCCTGAAATTCGACAAGAACATAATATTCAAAATGACGTTAATTCTCGTATTAATGAACAACATGAAAATGTTGATGAGGAAATTCAACACCCTCAAAATCAAGAAGAACCAGTGCCATTAAGAAGATCTAATAGAGCAAGAAGGAGTGCTATACCAGATTATTATGATGTGTATCTTGTCGAGAATGAGGAACCGTTAGGTTTAGTGGGAGATGAGCCAATCACCTTCCATGAAGCCATTAGTGGTCCAAATTCTCATAAGTGGATTGATGCCATAAATGAAGAGTTAAAATCCATGAATGATAATGACGTTTGGGATCTTGTCCCATTACCTAAGAATGTGAAACCCATCGGATGTAAATGGATCTTTAAGACCAAAAGGGATTCAAAAGGTAATGTGGAAAGACATAAGGCGCGTCTTGTCGCTAAAGGATTTACTCAAAAAGAAGGCATTGATTACAAAGAAACATTTTCACCGGTATCCTCTAAAAATGCTTTTAGGATCATTATGGCTTTAGTGGCACATTTTGACCTTGAGCTTCATCAAATGGATGTAAAGATGCCTTTTCTCAATGGCGACATTGAGGAAACTATCTATATGAAGAAACCGTAAATGGTGATCGATTCGCATCAAACTAGTCAACTAGTTTGTAAACTTAAGAAATCCATTTATGGGCTCAAGCAAGCATCTCGTCAATGGTACTTAAAATTCAACCAAGTTATTCTTTCATTTGGCTTTGAAATGAATCTTGGTGAAGATTGTGTGTACCATAAGTTCAAATGGGAGTAGATTTATATTTTTGGTCTTATATGTGGATGACATTTTACTTGCTAGTAATGATAAGGACCTTCTTAAGGAAACTAAGAAATTTCTCTCAAATAAATTTGAGATGAAAGATCTTGGAGAAGCTTCTTTTGTATTAGGAATCCAAATACATCGTGATCGCTCACGAGGTATGTTAGGATTATCACAAAAGAACTATATAGAGAAGATATTACAAAGGTTTAGCATGGAAAATTGTAAACCACATGACACCCCTGCCTCTAAGGGAGATAAGTTCAGCTTTAAATCAATGTCCTAAAATAATCTTGAATCCAAGTATATGGAAAATATCCCTTACGCATCGGCAGTAGGAAGCCTAATGTATGCTCAAGTCTGTACTCGCCTAGATCTTGCCTTTATTGTTGGCATGCTTGGGCGATATCAAAGCAATCCGGGAAGAGAACATTGGGTCGCAGCCAAAAGAGTGATGAGATACTTACAAAACACGAAGAACTACATGCTTACATATACAAAGTCGGATCATCTTGAGATCATTAGTTTTTCCGATTCCGACTTTGCTGGATGCCAAGATAGTCGCAAATCAACATCGGGTTATGTCTTCACTTTGGCCGGTGGAGCGATATCTTGGAAAAGTGCCAAGCAAACATTAGTTACTACTTCCACAATGGAAGCCGAATTTGTTGCTTGCTATGAGGCATCCAATCAAGCTATATGGCTGCGAAAATTCATAGAAGGGCTGCGAATTGTCAAAGGTGTTGAAAGACCGCTTAAGTTATATTGTGACAATCGGGCCGCAGTATTGTACTCCAACAACAACAAGAGTTCATCTAAATCTAAGCATATAGATATTAAGTTTCTTGTTGTGAGAGAAAGAGTACAAAATGAACAAATAGAAATAGAACTTATTGGGTACAAACTCCATGTTAGCGGATCCATTTACTAAGGCGTTATCTCCTTTAGTATTTCACGAGCATGTTGCTCATATGGGTGTAATGACTTTTGATAATGCTTAAATCAGTGGGAGTTCTTAAAGTTTCCTATTTCCTTGTGTTGTTTTATTTAAATTGATCTCATTTGGTTAAAGTAGGACTAGTTGGAGAATATATATATACGTTCTTCATATATATTCATTAATATTCCATGCTACATATCTATACTTAATCTATGTCATTTAGTTGGATATATATATGTGATTAATGTGGGTTTAGTTGCGAATCAATTACAACGAATGCCCCTTTAGTCCTTATACTTATATGACTAATGGACGGGATTGTTTTCAAATGACAACAAAGTGCACATAAGGGTTGTCATTTGTGTTATAAATATAATTTAAGAAATTTATTAAGTGAAGGTATATGTTATAATAATCCAAGTGGGAGATTGTAAGAACATGGATTAATGTAACATATAAATACTTAATAATATAATGATCAATATTATAATATATGGTATAAAGTATAGAACTCAAAATAATATGTAGAATTCCATAATATAAGTATACCATTAAATGATGGACATAATGGTAATGTCTTATATATCAATAGGTGTAATTCCTAAATGAAGCCCCTTGGATTCCTATATAAAGGCCTATCCATCAAGCCTATGAATCACTAGTTACATTATTCTCATTCAGTCCAAAATTCTTCCTAAGTACTTGAAGAACAAAGAGATTAAAAGGCACTCATCATTTAGAAGATCTACTCCTCCCTAATTTGAAGTCTATCTTCTTACTTCATCCTCTTTACTCAAGAACAAGAACAAGAACAAGATTAAGAACGAACATGGAATCACAAGGTAATTACACGCTTCCGTCTTCTTCTTCTTCTTCTCTTCTTAATCTAGTTGTGAGACGATTTATTTGTTTAATGGATCCTTTTTATGTTCCAACAATCCTAACCCACGATTGATTCCTCAATTTTATGACTTGTTTGTTACCGATGGTTTCAGAATGTGAATTAACAATGTCAGATAGTTAGTTAAAATTATGAGTTCGTCAATTAAAACTATTAATGTAATTCAAGTCAACTGATGAACGAACAAGTTTTAAATTTTGTACCGATATTTTAAAGTCATAAAAACTCGTTTTCCTTTCCTAATGTAAGAAAATACCACTTTTTACATAATACTTACTCCTTTATTTATTATTATTATCATTATTATTATTATACTCCTAATAAATTAAACATATTGCATCGATTTCAGAAAAATAAATCTCACTTTTTTAAATATGGTAGTTTACATGATTAATCTTTGTAGAAAAATTCAAATAATTTTCATTGATAAATATTAAAAAACAAATACTAATTACAAATTATTGAATTTTATCATAATAACTATTCCCTCCATCCCACCTCAAGGTTCTACCTGGAGGTTTACACGCTTTTTATGAATTTTTTTTTAAAGTGGGTAGAAAATTTGAGAAGAGAGAATGTAAAAGTTAAATATGTGGTAGGGAATAGGAGAGAAAATGTAAAAGTTAAAAATATTTAATAGGAGAGAGAATGAGTGGGAGGAATAGTAAGTTAATGATTGATTTTTTTGTAATATGTTAACTTTATAAGGATATAATGAATGATTTTTTTGTAAGTATATGGAGATGATAAGGATATAAATATATGAAAAACTTTCTATTTAAGAAAGGGAACCATGAAGTAGGATGACCCAAAAGAAAATGATGGAACCTTGAGTTGGTTGAATAAATTATGTGGTAGGAAATGAAGAGAGAGAATGAGTGGGTGGGGTAGGGTGAATATAAAATAATAAATTTATTTTTATTTTGGGCAGTTTGTATTCACGTGGGACGGACCAAAAAGGAAATAAGTTTGTATTCATGTGGGACGGAGGGAGTATTTGATAACAAAATAGCGAGTGACCCAAAAGAGAAACCACAATCCATTTATTTTCTTTTGATATAATTAAAGAAAAATTAAAATAAGAAAATCCATTTATTTTCTGTCTAAAAATTAGAAGAGTACATTATCACAAGTTGAAACTACTGTTGCGACCAGAGAGCACTATAGTATTGCATGATTACGTTCGTACAACTTTAATTCAAATATTTCTGTTTTTTTTTTTTTTAATACTAGTATTTGTGTAATATTGTACTTTTATCTATATTTAAAAATATAAATGAATAAGGAGTATGGTACTAATATCTTCACGATTTGACATAAAAAGGTTACGCGTGACCCGCCAATTTGGGATTTTACTGTTGGATCTCCTCCCTTTTTGTTTTCCTCAAAATTTCAAACTTTACTATAAAGAATGTTGGTTTATTTTATTGTCTTGGGAATGTGGGTCCCTTTACGCTCATAAAATATTTCTGGATGGAAATTTATAAATGTAAAATTATCCTAATATTTTGGACTAGTGGCAAAATCAGAAAATTTTAAATTTGAAGATAAAATACATTTACCATATACTACTCCGTTTTATAATATTTTTTTAATTAAAAGTTTGGACAAAATGAGAAAGAGACAACTTAGTGAGAGTAAAATTGAAAAAAAAACTTTTAATACTATTCATACAACTATTTATCTCACTTTCCTCATTTATACTATAGATATTACCTTTTCTATTTGTCAAAATCTCATAAAAAACACATTTTCTTTTAAGTTAAGGAAAAAACGGGCTTTAAATGTCAATGTTAGTGTAAAAAATTGTCAGTGTAAAAAGTGTCATTGCATGTATTATTAAGTATTAGTGTAAAAAAGTGTCAGTGATAATGCATAAAAAATGTTAGTGTAAATAGTGTCAGTGCATGTATTATTAAGTGATAATGTAAAAAAGTGTCAGCATTAATATAAAAAGTGCAAGTATTAGTGTAAAAAAAAATATTAGTGTAAAAGAGTGTAAGTGAATATATTATTAAGTGTCAGTATAAAAGAGTGTCAGTATAGGGTAAAGAAGTGTCAGTGTTAGTATAAAAAAAAATGTCAGTAAAAAAAGTGTCAGTGCATGCATTATTATATAACAGTGTAAAAGTAGTTTTTCATTAAACTTATAAAAAAAACTAGTTTTAAAAAGACAATCTTTTTTTATTTTGGTTCATCATAAAATAAATATTTCAAATTAAGATACTCCCTCCATTTCAAAATGTTTGTCCCATTTGACTTTTTTGTTAAACTTTGACCATAAATTTATGAGAGATTAATCATGTTTATGAAATTCTAAAAGTTGTTGTTGATAATATTATTAATGGTGAATCAATAGAAATTTTTAGAATTTCATGAACATAATTAAATTGTCATATATTTGTGGTCAAAGTTCAACAAAAAAGTTAAATGGGACAAATATTTTGGGATGGAGGAAGTATAATTTTACCATTATATAAGCATGAAAAACACACATTTTCCGAAAAGTTGAGAAATTAAGGGGGAAAGAAAGATCAAATCTTGTAGGAAAAATGAGGAAAAAAAATAGGCTTTCTACCTCTGCATCATCATCAAGGAAAAACGATTTTCATCAACTATAGGAAAGAAAGAAACTTTGTTAAAGTCAAAATAAGAAGAAAGAGAGCTACCTAACTAACCGATTTATTATATGGATAAAGGATCTAATTGAGAAAGTCAACTTCGGTAAATATCAATTAAGAGAGTTTTATGTCAGCACACTGAGAGATCGGTGGCTGGTGATCCAAGACTGTCCAGCAAAACTGAAAGTCGGTAAATATCAATTAAGAGAGTTTTATGTCAGCACACTGAGAGATCGGTGGCTGGTGATCCAAGACTGTCCAGCAAAACTGAAAACCTGAGTTATTAAAAAAAATAAAAGATTAAGAGAGTTCTATACTAATATAATTATAACTGCTTATTTATCAATGATGTACAATTAATGTTAGAAATTTACTTCTTTAATAGAGTCGACCTATTAAGGTATTGAGTAGGGATGTAAAATCTGATCCTAAAGAATAAAAGTCTTTTCTTGAAAGACTTTTTATTTTATTTTTTATATAAATTATGAGATTAAATGAAGGTATATTAGCTTTCAGAAAATTATAATATTGGTAGAACTAGAATGTCTATCTTTTAAATCAAATGTGATAGTTTTGTTATGGATCGAAAATAATACTCCCTCCGTCCCAATAAAAGCTTCACCAATTATCCAAAAGGGCGTCCCGTTAGAAGCTTCACCTTTCCTTTTTTGGACATAAAATATTATTATTTCCTCCACTCATTCTCTCTCCTACATTATTTTAATACTCACAACACCATTATAATTTATTATTTCCTCCACTAATTCTCTCTCCTATTTTCAAATTACACTCACAACATTTTTTTTCCCTCCCATTACCATAATTCCCGTGCCCAAGAAAAATGGTGAAGCAATTGATGGGACGGAGGGAGTATATATTTGAAAAACAAAAAATCAAAATGATATCATAGCATAGACAAAAAATCATTTTTGGTATCTTTTCCAAATTTTAAAAATACTAAATTATAATTTGGATAATATTATTTTTAGTTAGTGTGCTTTTATTTTCATATTAATCAAAAGTTTGGATAATATTATTTTTATTTTATAATAAAAATTAAAAATGTGATGGGCAACAACTATTATTTTAAAGACAAAAATTTGGGTGAGAACAGCATGACCCGTCTCATCCATGAGACGGATCGGTTCCATACCCATCACCCGCCCAACAAAGCCAACCCACGCCTCCGACCAAGCTTTTTGCATATGGGCGGTCGCCTGCTGGAATCGCCGCCGCCTAAGCCGGAATCACCACATTTGCTCTCTGGCCCAATCCTTCAGTCAACATAAAGTAATAGTTTGTATACATTAAAGTAATAGTTTGTATACATTAAAGTAATACATATATACAGAAAAGTAATAATGTTTTTTCCTATGTTTTCTTCGTTTGGCAAAAGTAATACTTATTATAACTAAAATGTAACAAACGTGTTATTATATATAATAGTATTTGTACATAATTGTAACACATATGTATAGGTATCTATATGTTTTCATGTAAAAGTATTACATTATCTATAGAAATATGTTACAATTTCATCTATCAAAGTGGTACATTTACTTGTATAAACTATTACATTCATATACATAAGTTATTACATTTCAAAAATAATACATATAGTTTGTATTACATTTGAAAAAAATGGGTAAAAACGAGCTTTTATTTTTTTAAAACAGGTATTACGTTTACTTATGACCAATGTTACTTTATATGTATACAGTCATTACATTATGAGATGGTAACTATTACTTTTGCTCTGAAAAAAATAATATAAAAAAAAATAAAAAAAAATAAAAAATTGGCCTATAAAAGGCTGCCACGTGACGGGTCATGCCCCATGGGTCATGGGTCGACCCGTCTCATGCATGAGACGGATCTCATGTTCTCACAGGAGACCGACTCTATTTTAAATATGTTTTTGGCATTTTTACCCATAAAAAATACAACACTTTACACTTAATATTGATAATAGAGTGACTATTTTATCTTGGTGAATTGGAAGACATTGGAATAATCATGAGATATTTGAAATAATATTTTCAGTTGAGGAAAAAAAACCAATTTTATACTTCCTCCGTCTTATACTAACTATACTAATATGTAAAAAATCTATTTTAGTATATTTCATCCGTCTTACTAATATGTCATACTCAAAACAATTACCCATCTACACTCACAATTCATCACATTTTCATCTACTCCATCCATCCCGTCCGAAGGGGTATAAATTTTCTTTTTTGGCGTCCCATTTGAAGGGGCACAATCCAAAAATGGAAAGTTTTTTATTATTTTTTTATTTGTGGGACCCACTTGTCATACTCACAATAAATATTCACTAACTATTTTCTACCCCACTTTCTCTTTTGTAAATCACTTTTCATACTCACAACATTTATTTTACTATGCACTTTTTTTCTTTTTTACATCATTTTTCTTAATTTTCATGTAAGTCAAAAACTTAGCCCCTTCTAGCGAAATAGAGGTAGTATATTCTTAATTATTATGTGAATCAATTTGTATACTTCCTCCGTCCCAATAAAAGCTTCACTAATTACCCAAAAGGGCGTCCCGTTAGAAGCTTCACCTTTCCTTTTTTGGCAAGGAATCTTTACTATTTTCTCCACTCATTTTCTCTCCTACATTATTTTAATACTCACAACACCATTATAATTTACTATTCCCTCCACTAATTCTCTCTCCTATTTTCAAATTACACTCACAACATTTTTTTTTCCTCTCATTTCCATAATTTGCGTGCCCACCCAAAAGGGTGAAGCACTTATTGGGACGGAGGGAGTATATTTATCTGAAATGTAAGATTTTATGCCCTTGGGAAAACAAAATACGATCGAGTCGTAAAAAGTTGTCGGCCTGAAAATCTCAGACAAAATCCGTACTTTAATTAAAGCAAAGAATTTAATCAAAAGAAATTTATTTTTAATTTAGTGTGAAGAGTCAGTTAATAAAACGCACGTGGCTTGGTTTGGTTAGTGAAGGTCAAAATGGCTTTTGGAAAGAGTCAATTAGATCGACACGACACTCCCTTTGTCTTTTTACTTTCCCTATGTAAAGAATCCTATGCATACTCCGTAAGACCCTACTGGAATTCTTCTTTTTAAAAAAAGGGAAAATTACTAATAAGTCCTTTATCTTAATCTTAAGTGAAAAGATTAATTTAAACAAATACTCACTCTGTCCCATCCGAAGCGTCACTTTTTACCAAAAGGGTGTCCCGTTTAAAGCGTCACCCTTTCCTAAAAAGGAAATATTTTATTAATATTCTATTACCCATCCACTATTCCCTCCACTAATTCTCTTTCCTCTACACTCACAACACTTTTTAAATTCACTATTTCCTCCACTAATTCTATCTCCTATTTTCAAATTACACTCACAACATTTTTTCTTTCCACACTTTTCCTTAATTTGCATGCCACCCCTAAAATGACGACGCTTCTACCGGGACGAAGGGAGTATTTTGAAATTTAATCGACTAATTCGGTATCATAATCAAAATTCTATCTAATCCTAAATCCAAACTAACATTTACCCAAAAATAAAAAATCATTCCCTCTCTCTCTCTCTTCTCTCACTTTCTCTCTCTACCATTCTTCCGGCGACCCTTCCCCTTCCCCTCCGGCGACCTCTTCCTTCCCACCTCCGGTGACCATCTCCCCCTATTCCGGTGACTGTATCCTCTGCTCCGGCGACCGTCTCCCCTACTCCGGCGACCATCTCCCTCTCACTCTCCGGTCACCACTCCCCTCAGTATCTCCGGCCACCCTCCCTTCATCGAACCATAGAAATTCTGGCCAAATCTGGAAATTTCACGATTAATTTCGGCCTTAACATTTTTTTAAATTCCTCTCCTTTGCCTTGCCTTTTTAAATTCATTTTTTTATGGGTTGAAATTTTCTTGAACAACATAAACAGCAAACTTAGTACCCTTTACATTTCCCGTCCATTAATTGACATGACAATCCATGATTATTTAAGAAATTTGTAGAAACTTAGTGTCCTCTGACATGTAACATGAAACATGAGTTCAAGAAAATTTCGACCCACTTCTCATTACTATCAAATCCCACCTTTTATCCAATTCTCTCTCCAGTCAATCCAAAACCAAGCAACCCAATTAAACCCACCATTTCAACCCAAAAACCCTTCAGTATTATCAACCAATCTCATCAAATCCTACTTTGAAAATGGCCTTTTCAGACAAGCACGTACACTGTTCGACGAAATGCCTGAACGAGATGTTGTTGCTTGGACGGCCATGATTGCTGGCTATGCATCTTGCAATCGTAATACTGATGCTTGGCTGATGTTTAATGAGATGACGAGGGTATGCAATGGTGCTCCTAATGAGTATACGCTGTCGAGTGCGTTGAAGGCTTGTAAAGGCATTAAGTCACTTGCTTGTGGTGCTTTGATTCATGGTTTGGCTCTTAGGCATGGTGTTCTTGGGAGCATATATGTTGAGAATGCTCTTTTGGACATGTATGCTACTTGTTGCGTTGATATGGATGATGCGTCTGCGGTTTTTAATGATATTCATGAGAAGAACTCGGTATTGTGGACTACTCTTATTACAGGTTACACTCACAGGGGCCATGGTTACGCTGGACTTCGAGTTTTTAGGCAAATGTGTTTGGTATATACCCTCAAATGCTTGAGAGTGTTTGTTTTGTGTGCATTCTTTTTATCAAATTCTTTTGATAAAAAGTTACAAGTGAACTTAAGTAAAAACAATTGTGAACATAACAAATATGTCAAATAATCTCATAAAATTGCAAAATAGAGGTCATAAAGGACTAAAACAACTGTGAACTTAACAAAAAAACAACATCGAACTTAAGTAAAAACAACTGTGAACATAACAAATATGTCAAATAATTTCATAAAATTGCAAAAATAGAGTCATAAAGGACTAAAACAACTGTGAACTTAACAAAAAACAACAGTGAACTTAATAAAAAACAACAGCGAACTTAAGTAAAAACAACTGTGAACATAACAAATATGTCAAATAATTTCATAAAATTGCAAAAATAGAGTCATAAAGGACTAAAACAACTGTAAACTTAACAAAAAACAACAGTGAACTTAACAAAAAACAACAGCGAACTCAAGTAAAAACAACAGCAAACTTAAGTAAAAACAATTGTGAACATAACAAATATGTCAAATAATCTCATAAAATTGCAAAAATAGAGGCCATAAATGATTAAAACAACTGTGAACTTAACAAAAAACAACAGTGAACTTAACAAATAGGTCAAATAATCTCATAAAATTGCAAAAATAAAGGCTATAAAAGACTAAAAACAACTATGAACTTAACTAAAACAACTGTGAACTTAACTAAAAAAATCTGTGAATTAAGTAAATAATAGTCATTTTTATGCATAAATTATGAATTTAGCTAAAACAACTGTAAACTTATCTTAATTGTTATTAGAACAAATGTAAAAAATAACTGTGAACTTAACAAAAACAACTATGAACTTTGTAAAAACTGTGAACTTCTGAAATTTACTCCAGATTATATGTTGATGCTACTAGTTTGATTCGTATTGACGATACGAACACACCGGTGGTTTCAGATTTTTTTTTTTTATTTCTATATCTTAAGATATTTCACTTTAAAGTTTTGAGGGGAAAAAAAGGAAGAGAAAGAAAGAAAGTGTAGAGAGGGAGATGGGGAATGGACCAAATGTGTCCACGTCACTTAAGCGGTGGCATTTGTGTAATTTTGTGAAATCTATCAAGGGCATGTGTGACCATTTACAATGGAAGGACCTGATGGTAGATTCTCATATTCCATGGATTAGTTGGTTGAATTCATTAGAATTAGGGACCAATTGATAATTGTCCCTTTAAAAAAACTAGGAGTAATGATGCACAAAAATAGCATAATTTTTTTTAGCTAAAATTAGTACAACAATATATATAATTAAATATCAATTAAAATTAAAAAATGTAATATGAAATAGTGATATTTAACGTAAATATAGGAAAGTAAATAACAAAGAATACAACAGCAAATATGATTATGTAAACAATTTCTCTAACCAAAATTAGTACAACAATATATCTAATTAAATACCGATTAAAGTTAAATAATGAATATGAGATAGTGATATTTAACGTAAATAGATGAGAAATAACACGGAGAACAACAAAGAATACGACTATGTAAACAATTTTTCTTAGCCAAATAACAGCTTGAATCGAAAATACTTAAAGACATTAAATAATTAAATAAATAAAGTTTTAATTTCTTTGTAACATATTCAAAAGTTTTAAATACCAATCCGTATTAGTTTAGAAATAATAAATGAAAAAGAAAACCCAATTTTTTTAGACAACCCAAAACCCAATTTTCCCATTCCCAGTAAACACCAAATTTTATTTCGTAAATTAAAAGTTTTAATTTCTTTGTAACATATTCAAAATATTACAACTTTATCCCTATGTAGAAAAGTAAATTATGGCTAAATCTAATAATGACTTAAATAATTAAATAAATAAAGTAATTTTTTAAATGATTGCAACTCTATATATGGAGAGATGTTAATAAAAAGAATGTGAAAATATTAAATTGTTAACTTCACATCTCTCCCCCTCCCATATCCCACCCCCATCCACCTATCACAAATTCATCTATCTCCCTAAAATTTGCAAATGCGTCTCTCATCTCACATATATTACTGAAAAATTATATCCACTTTTTGTTAATAATTTTTTTTATCAAACGACAAATCAACTGCATTCACAATAATATAATAGATGACACTACACAAACGTCGAAAGCTCAACTCAAACATCAATAGTAGTTCTATCTTTTAACTTACAACAAAGATTATTACAATCAATTAAAGAAAAAAAACATCACCTAATAGACTTTATCTTCTTAATATATGTACTGAGTAATCTCATTTCACCCCTAAAATATTTCATATCTCTTCCCCATTTAATCAATTATACATACATAATTATCTTAATCATTTGAAATGAAAAATATATTATGAATAAATCTAATAGTGACTTAAATAAATGAATAAGTAAATATTTTTTTATTTCGAATAATTGAAACTCTATATATGTAGAGATATTTAATTTTAACTATATATATATATGTCACAATTCAGAAAAACATCATTCCATCAATGTAACAACCAAATAATTAATTTTGTAAGCAAAATAAATAAATACCATTTATTAGTATATGAAAAATAGTAATAATAAATAAATATCATATTTGTTTACATTAACTCATCATGAACATAATTATAATATTCATTTCCAATTTAACTTATTTAATTTTGAGAAGAAAAATCAAAATCTTAAAAAAACTAACAATTGTGTTAAATGAAATTTTTTTCTCCAAACAATTTACTCCCTCATCAAACTCAATCCACTTCTTCCTCTCCCTCTTTCAAAATACCAATTCATACTACCTTTATTTTTTTGAATATTGACATGCACTTCAAAGAAGAAGATTTCTTTTTTGTGTTCAAATCGAATGAAAGTAGTCTCTATTTTTTGAGGAATTTTTTTTATGATTTTTGGTGATTTTTTTTTAATTATTATAAAATATTTGATTTATATTTAAAAAAGAGAATTTTTTAAAATAAATATCATATTTGTTTACATTGACTCATCATGAACAAAATTATAATATTCTTTTTCAATTTAACTTGTTTAATTTTGAGAAGAAAAACCAAAATCCAAAAATAACTAACAACGTGTTAAATGAATTTTTTCCTAAATACTACACTCCCTCATCAAATCCAACCCATTTCTTCAACTCCCTCTTTCAAACTACCTATTTATATTACATTTATTTTTTAGAATATTGACATGCACTTCAAAGAAGATGATTTTTTTTTTGTGTGGACAGCTGGATGAGCAGGTTGCTGCACAGATGTTGTAGGAGGAGGGAACACACCAAATTTTGCAAGAGCATCAACCCTGGATTGATCATGCAAGGTTTTGGGGACCTTGAATTGTTCAGCAATAATTGACAAAACATCACCGGGAATATCCTCGACTCCTTGGTCCATAAGCATGGCATATATCAAACTGGGGTGAGGATAGGCTTAGGAAGTGTTCGAACTCTCAGCAAAACACAGAACAGACTCAAAAAATAGCTTTCCCCAAATTGAATTTATTCTCACCAATCCTAAACAAGAACAAGATTTGTTCTTTGGTGACCGAGGAGGAGTTGGAAGTTGGCAACCAGTTGGACCGCATAATATGGTGCAAAAACACAAAGACTTTGGTCAATAGGGTTATCCTAAACCCAGCAACCCATTTTGGAACCCTTCCCCCTGTCACAGTTCGAACAGCCTCATCATAATCAGAGGGTAACAAATCAATAGGGGTATTAGGGGTGCCAAGGAAGGCATTAATCCTTTCAGGACAGAACACTACAAGTTGATCTCTCACAAACACTTTTCCAAAATTTGGAGACCTATCAACCCCAATATCACGGCTTAAATTTGCAAAAAATTATAGGAGTAGTGATCTGGGGGATAGAATAATCCAAAGAAAAATCTTGGCTTCTCTCAGAAAAGAATTTTTCGAACCCCAGTTTTTCAAACACCTCAAAATCCCTCTTCTTTTCGACAACACACGCCTGATGAAAATTCTTTGAAATACGGCTCTCAGCCTCAGAAGTATTAAAATGGGAGTTGTGTGATTTGTTCAGATTGTATGGAGAGGAAGGAATACGAACAGAGGACTTACGAGTTTGAGTGGTGGATTTAGCAATGGTGCTGCCACTTGCATGAGTTGTGCGGTCAGTTATGCACACAATATAGAGCGCAATTGGTTGTGCAGGAGATGAGCTCCTGGGTTTTTTCTTGCTCTGGATTTCTGAGTCACTGATCGTATCCTCAGAGCCCAATGAAGCATCGGCATCACTAGAATGGTCAAACTGAGACGATGAACCTTCCTATGTCAAGACCGGAGCTACGTCTTTCCTTGCCGAGCTTCTGGTTTGTCTTTTCAAACTACTCTCCCCCTGAACAGTTGTCAGAATGGTCGCCTGAAACCTTACCGGTGTTGTCGCCTGAACCCTAGTCGGACTAACAGTCTTTTTCGCCGGAGAATTCTTTTTTATCAGCGTTACAATCGGCTGGCCGTCTTCATTAAAGCCAACAGTTGGGGACGATTCTTGAGACTGTTTCAGAGGAATCGTGCAATATCAACTTTCGCCTTACACCGACAGGTTTTGCTTTTGGTGTTTTCGAGACCTTAGAAACCTTCTTAGGACCAGCTGCGGTTTTGGCCCTTTGGAAAAAAGTCGATTTTCCGGAATCGATCAGTCGGTGAGAGCACCGAGTTCCAAGAAGTGGAGGGAGGCAGGCGGCATGCACGGCTGATAGAACAGCTTGGTTCTCCACGTTGATGGCCGATTGCGGTTGACCAAGGGAGCCCACGTCGATCGGACGGTCAGATTGTGGCTCATTGATAAGGTCGGCAACTATGGCATTGAGACGGGATTTCGCCGAAGCAGAAGAAGAGGATGCCATTGAGGATTTTCTGAAAGCGTTAGTAGAGAGAGAATATCGGATAGAGAGAGAATATCGGATAGAGAGAGAAACAGCAGAGAGAGAGAGACGAAAGTTGTAAGGAGAGTTGTGATTTGACTTATTTGAAAAACATTTAAAAGCACAACATTTAATGGGAGATAGTGATCACATACCTTGGAAATTGGAAAATAAGATGGAGAAGGAACCGTGTGATGGTAGAGTTTTGTTTGCCCCTTTGGAATTCCATAATCATAATGGATTAGGGATTAAAAATTGAAATACTTACCATATTTTGTGACACGATTTGCTTTCCTTAATCAAAACGGAACTTTTCCTTGATTGATCAACCTCCCATACAGTCTCCTTTGACAGCTAGAACTTCTGAAACACCTCAAGATAGGATTATCATTGAACACAATAGAAGTATTAGGTCAAGAAACATATGAAACAAACAAAAATTTGATCATATTTTTACCAAGAATTTTGAAATGACCTATTTTTGAACATTATGCCTATTATGAGAAACCATGCACACACGGTGAAGATTTTAATCTCAATAAATTGTAACATGGTATGACTAGATAACATATTGACAAAATTTGACATACAGGAAGTCAATGAGATAACCCTCAATCATGTAGCCTCTTAGAATGTCTCCTTTTTAGGCATTGAATCAGTTACTGAGAAGGAGCTTTTCACTCTCACACCATAGTGCTTGCCCAAATTTTTATCCCAAGTGATGCAATAATAAGACGTTGGCATTTAGCACATGAGTGGAAGCTTCAAAATAAATGGAGGCAGCTTGTTTTTCTCAGTAACTTTAGATTAGACACCCACACCATGATAGATATCATAAAGAAAATTTAACAAGGGATTTTTATCACCAAGTTAGGAGGGGTCTCACATTCATGAGTCAAAAAGTGTCAACAACGTGAAACAGTCAAGTGATGACAAGAGATAATCGTATAATGAATGGATGCAGGAATTGTAACTACCCTTTTTTCAGTGTTTTCTATAATATACAATTATACAGAGATGCAGACAGTTATCTGCACAATTGTGCAGTCACCTGTGATCACACAATTCGAGAGAATTCTTAAGGAAAGAAAATCTCTCAAAATTCAAAGCCTTGGTAAATATATCAGCAAGTTGATCTGTTGTTCCAACATGTTCAAGAGTAATAATTCTTTGTTCAACAAGATCTCTTATAAAGTGGTGCCTAATATCTATGTGCTTTATACGGGAGTGTTGAATAGGATTCTTAGCAATATCCTTGGCACTCATGTTATCACAAAATACAGTTAGGGTTTCACGTTTCAATCCATAATCCTTTATCATTTGGTTCATCCACAACAATTGGGTACAACAACTACCTACTGCCATATATTCAGATTCAGTAGTAGATAAAGAAACACAGTTTTGTTTCTTACTAAACCAAGACACAAGATTATTCCCTAAATAGAAACACCCTCCAGTGGTGCTCTTTCTATCATCCTTATTTCCAACCCAGTCAGAATCACTAAATCCCACCAAGTTTGTGTTGGTATCTCTAGAATAGATTAACCCCAAATGGATGGTACCCCATCATATCTTATAATATGTTTCTCAGCTTTTAAGTGGGATACTTTGGGGTCAGCTTGATACCTAGCACAAATGCATACACTGAACATTATGTCAGGTCTGCTAGCCGTAAGATACAGCAAGCTCCCTATCATACTCCTATAGAGGGTGTGATCAATATTTTCACCCTCTTCATCTTTACAAAGATTTTGGGATGATCTCATAGGAGTTTTCAGGTGTGAGGCATTATCAAGCCCAAATTTATTTACCAAACTTTTAGCATACTTGGATTGTGAAACTAACATTCCTTCTTTAGTTTCAGTAATTTGAAGGCCAAGAAAGAATTTCAGTTCCCCAACCATACTCATTTCGAATGTGGATGTCATACTTTTAACAAACATTTCAAGTAAGTCATTAGTAGTAGCACCAAAAACTATGTCATCCACATAAATTTGAGCAACTAGCATGCCCTTTTTATTTTTCATAACAAACAAAGTCTAATCAACCTCTCCTCTTTTAAAACCAATTTGAATTAGGTGCTCAGTCAGTCTACCATACCAAGCACGTGGGGCTTGTTTAAGGCCATAAAGTGCCTTTTTCAACTTATAAACAAGATTTGGTTTGGAGGGTTTCTTAAACCCTTTAGGTTGCTCAACAAAAGCTTCCTCATTCAAAACACCATTTAGGAACGCACTCTTGACATCCATATGATGTAGAGTGATTTTCAAGTAGCATGCAATAGCTAGCAACAATCTAATAGACTCAATGCGGGCTACAGGAGTAAAGGTTTCATCAAAATCGACCCCTTCCATTTGTGTGTAGCCCTGAGCCACCAAACATGCTTTGTTCCTTGTTATATTGCCTTGTTCATCAGATTTATTCTTAAATATCCATTTGGTCCCAATCACATTGACGTGAGAAGGCCTAGGAACTAAGAACCAAACGTCATTTTTCTCAAACTGGATTCTTGCATGTCATTAATCCAATTTTCACCTTTCAAGGCTTCCATGAAATTCTTTGGTTCATAATTAGCAACAAAACAACAAGAGCTTACCTGATGGTACACAGATTGTACACATAACAAACCTGCAATGTCACGGTAGTTGACCTTTTTCCCTCGTGTTTCCATACCTTCATCCACTTCCCCTATAACCTGGGATGTGGGATGATTTTCCTGTATTCTGAAAGGTATGTCCCTTTCTCTGCTTACATATTCTTCATCAGTTTCAGAATCTGAACATTGGTCTTCATTTGTTTGACCACTTATGTTGTCAGTTGTGTGAACATCTGGTTAAACAACTGTTTGCACAGTAGGCTGTTCTGCAGTTTTAATTACATCTGCTGGTTCAGATTCGTCATCAACTAGTTATAGCTCCCAAGTACAACCTGTAATATCATCCTCAACTGTTTTGACATTAAGATCAGTAGCATCATCAAAAACAACATTTATGGATTTCATGACAGTTTTAGTTTTAAGATTATAGACTTTAAATGCCCTAATATTAGTTTAGTAGCTAATGAAAATGGCTTTGTCACTTTTGGAATCAAACTTAGAGAGATACTCACGGACATCCAAGATGTAGCAAATACACCCAAAACATGAAAGTATTTGATCGTGGGTTTCTTTCCAAGTAGGATCTCATAAGGAGTCATGGTACTTCCAATTCTAAGGAAGACACGATTCCTCACATGACATGTTGTATTTACAGCTTCTGCTAAAAAAAATTTGGATAGATTTTTAGAGCTTAACATTACTCTAGCCATCTCTTGTAATGTGCGATTTATCCTTTCCGTTACCCCATTTTGTTGAGGGGTTTTGGGGGCTTAGAACTCGTGAGTAATCCCTTTTGAATCGCAAAAAGCTGAAAATGTGGCATTTTAAAATTCAGTACCATGATCTGATTTGACTCTAATGGCTTTTAAACCATATAAGTTTTTGATCCTTTTGTACCAAATTTTGAATTCATCAATGGTGTTGGACTTTTTCCTTAAAAAAATTACCCATGTATATCTAGAAAAATCGTTCACACACATAAAACAATATTTTTTTCGAGACATGATTTCCACCTCTATAGGACCCATTAGGTCAGTGTGGATCAATTCAAGACACCTTGAGGTTCCACAATTTTGAACATTTTTATGACTCGATTTGGTTTGTTTCCCTTTTGACATGACCCACGTACACTTAGTTTCTTCAAGCCCAGTTTGGACAAATCTTTTGCAGCCCTAAAGTTGATTAAATCTCTGATTTTTTTTTTCACTGACATGACCAAGCTTTTGGTGTCAAATCGTAGCCTCATCCATTTTTGTGGAAAAACATGACACAATACTACCAACTTTGTAGCAATTATCATAGGATCGAATACCAGTTAAAATATATTCATTTTTATTATCAAAAACTTCACATCTGGACTTGTCGAATTTAACAAATAAGTCATCATCACACAGTTGACTTATGCTTATCAGATTTGCCTTAAGTTCTTCAACATGTAGGACATTGTGTAACTGAGGCAAGCCTGATACATTCAACGTACCTTTGCCAACGACTTTACCTTGAACTCCTCCACCGAAATTGACTTTCCCACCTTTGAATGGCGCGTAATCGTTGAAATTTTCACGTGCTCTCGTCATGTGGCGAGAACAGCCACTGTCAAAATACCAGGATCCTTCCACACTACTCTTAAGAGAGGTGAAGGCAACCTGTCAGTTCGTGGTTTCCATTCTTACCCATGTAATTTTTCTCCTAGCTTTGGGTTGTGTGCACTGTTGTGCATTCAGTTGTGCACACAACTGTCTGCCCAAGTGTCCATGCATGTTTCCAAAACCCAGTTCCTGTGTTAGTTTATAACAGTATGGCCGAATGTGACCTGGAGCAAAGCAATTGTGACATACATACCTGTAACGATGTGTTGCCATTTTCGCGGGAAAAATTCGATTTTTGCGTTTCTTTGAAAAACCAAATAAAACCGGAAAAAACGGAGTCGCCACGCCATTTTAATTTTGAAGGCCAAAACTTTGAAAAAAGCCCGAGATCAGAGATTTAGGTTCGGAGGTCATGTTACGCGTCGGGAAGGACGTTAGTGTGCACCCGACGCGCCTCGTAAAAACGAGTCTTCCAAGCTGAAAATCATTTGTGTGTGTGTGTGTGTGTGTGTTTTGGCCAAAATAAGTTGTAACTGGAAAAAGTAAAAATTGGGATGTCTTTTTAAGACTTTAAACTGATCCCATGATTTTTTGGAGAATTTTTGGTTTGAGATTTGGTACTCAAAAAACCTTTTGAAGTTGAGAAGTCACTTCTGCCAGAAGGAAATGGCAGCAGACACCTGATTTTGAAATGGATTCAAGGGTCCTAAAACTTCATAATCTGGATGAACTCAGAGAATGAAAGTTTCTCTAGACTCCTTGAATAAACTTTGTGTGAAAGAAATTTCCATTTTGGAGAAGATTTGAGGGGTCAAAACCTTCTGGAAACCTCAGATATGAGATCTGGATTCCCAGAAACTGATGAACTAGCCTCTGAAAGAAAAATTGAAAAGAGGAGTTTTACTCACCCAAAAATAAAGTAAAAATATGTCTGGAAAGCTCTTGATGTTGGCTACAAAAAGTGTTTTGTAGTCAACACCAAATTCCAAGTTCATCTGTGTCCAAAAATTAAGACCATGGGCTGAGGTCTGGGAAAATTGCTACTGGACAGCAACTTTCCAAGAAAGAAAACAAGATTTTAAGGGGAGTTTTGCATCCATGCTTGTCCCCATTTCCCTAGGTTTTGGTTAGTGATCACTAGACATTTTAGTGGTGAATCAACTATACCAAACCATCCTTGGGGTACATTAGGACTAAGCATTTCATTTGCTTGGGGAGGGGGATTTTACCCTTTGAAATCAAGATTTAGTGCTTGAAAATGGTTTTTTAGGGTTTTGAAAGTGCATTTTTGCAAGTAAGCAAGAAGAGCTTTGAAAATAATGTTGATCTTTGTAGAAGATCATCCATGGAGATGGTCTTCCATGGTGATCTTCTTAGATCTAGAGAAAGAAGATGAAAGAACTACATTTTGTAGTTTGAAGATGCATGCATGGATGAGATTTAGGGTTAGGAAGAGGAGGGTTTACCAATCTTCCTTGTGTTCTTGAGTGTTTGGCTTGAGTGTATGAGTGTTTAGGGCTTGAATATGAGAGTGAGTGTATGAGTATGAGTTGGGAAAGATTGGAGAGAAAAAGGTGACAATTCTTGAGAATTCTCACTGTTTTCTCTCTATATTTCGCCAGAGGTTCGTTGCATTTGTGTTGTTCCTTCTTGTTTACGTATTTGGAGGGCTCAATTTATAGCCCTCTGAAAATAGCAAACGTATCCGCGCGGACAAGGTCGGTGGCGTGCCTTTGTTCATTAATTACGGCTCCGGCCTTGGACGGAAGAATAAAAATTCAAAAAAACCAAATTAACGGCCGGTTTTGTGTTTCCGGCCTTTCTATTTATGGTTTTATTCTTTTGTTTTGCTTTTTAAGATGCTTTTCTTGGTTTAACTTCATTTGGCAATGCCCATTCTACCCTCCCTTTGTTAGAAAAGTTGGGATTGTTAGGAATGTTAGTAATTGTTATAACTTTCGTTAATTTTATAACGAAAATTCTAACAAGCTCAAATTGGAGCACTTACAGTAGCCCCTCGGCGACGGCGCTTTCGAAGGAAGCGGGGTCGTCGATAAGAGTAAGGCTCCATATTTGGCAGGATGATCGAGTGACCGGGTGGTGAACCTAGCGATAGGCTACCTATGTATCCGGTGGGAATCAAGCCGATCGTAGTTCGGGTCTTTGACCACGGAGATGATGGCGTTTTAGGTGCCTCGAACCCGATGAGCGAGTTCTACGGCTGATCGGTTCTTTGGAAAGAAACTTCTGCTGGGATAAGAGATGACCATTTTCGGTCGATGGGTATCCATTCTGCTGGGGATAGGAATGACCATTTTCGGTCTCTGCTGGGGATGACTGCGATTTATCGCTTTCTAGTGATAGCGTCTTAGGTGCCTCAAACCTTGGAGATGGCGTTTTAGGTGCCTCGGACCTTGATGATGGCGTTTTAGGTGCCTCGAACCTTGATGATGATAGCCTTTTAGGTGCCTCGGACCTTGAAGATGGCCTTTTAGGCGCCTCGGACCTTGATGATGGCGTTTTAGGTGCCTCGAACCTTGATGATGATGGCTTTTTAGGCGCCTCGGACCTTGGAGATGGCGTTTTAGGTGCCTCGAACCTTGGAGATGGCGTTTTAGGTGCCTCGAACCTTGAAGATGGCGTTTTAGGTGCCTCGAACCTTGATGATGGCGTTTTAGGTGCCTCGAACCTTGATGATGGCGTTTTAGGTGCCTCGAACCTTGATGATGATAGCCTTTTAGGTGCCTCGGACCTTGAAGATGGCCTTTTAGGCGCCTCGGACCTTGATGATGATGGCTTTTTAGGCGCCTCGGACCTTGAAGATGGCATTTTAGGTGCCTCGAACCTTGGAGATGGCGTTTTAGGTGCCTCGAACCTTGAAGATGGCGTTTTAGGTGCCTCGAACCTTGATGATGGCGTTTTAGGTGCCTCGAACCTTGATGATGGCGTTTTAGGTGCCTCGGACCTTAATTTGAAATGGCCTTTCGGTGGACTTCGTCTGCTGCCGAAGGAGAGGGTGACCGTTTTGGTCGAGGGGCTGGACCTAATGATAGGCTACCTACGTATCCCTAGTGGGAATCAAGCCCTTTCGTAGTTCGAGTACTACTCGAGATCTCGCTGGCTTTTGGGATTCCGTTAATTTCTTTGGGGATTTCGTTAGCCTTTCTTTGAGGAAAATCGGACGTATTCGTCGGGAATTGGTCTTACGTTTGTTGCCGTTGGATGATTTTGATGAAAGATACGGGATCTCGTTATCTTTCTCGGGGCACTCGGTCTTACGTTTGGCTAGGGGGCAATTTTGATGAAAGATACGGGATCTCGTTATCTTTCTCAGGGCACTCGGTCTTACGTTTGACTGCCGGGGAGAATTTTGATGAAAGATACGGAATCTCGTTATCTTTCTCAGGTCACTCGGTCTTACGTTTGACTCAGGGGTGATTTTGATGAAAGATACGGGATCCGTTATCTTTCTCGGGCACTCGGTCTTACGTTTGGCTAGGGGGAGATTTTGATGAAAGATACGGGATCTCGTTATCTTTCTCGGGGCACTCGGTCTTACGTTTGGCTAGGGGTAATTTTGATGAAAGATACGGGATCTCGTTATCTTTCTCGGGACACTCGGTCTTACGTTTCTGTCAGGGGTAATTTTGATGAAAGATACGGGATCTCGTTATCTTTCTCGGGCACTCGGTCTTACGTTTGGCTATCAGGGATGATTTTGATGAAAGATACGGGATCTTGTTATCTTTCTCGGGGCACTCGGTCTTACGTTTGACTGCTTAGGGGTAATTTTGATGAAAGATACGGGATCCGTTATCTTTCTCGGGGCACTCGGTCTTACGTTTGGCTAGGGGGAGATTTTGATGAAAGATACGGGATCCGTTATCTTTCTCGGGGCACTCGGTCTTACGTTTCTTGGGGGGCAATTTTGATGAAAGATACGGGATCTCGTTATCTTTCTCGGGGCACTCGATCTTACGTTTCTTTGCTTAGGGTAATTTTGATGAAAGATACGGGATCTCGTTATCTTTCTCGGGGCACTCGGTCTTACGTTTCTGTCACGGAGATTTTGATGAAACATACGGGATCTCGTTATCTTTCTCGGGCACTCGGTCTTACGTTTGGCTGGAGAATGATTTTGATGAAAGATACGGGATCTCGTTATCTTTCTCGAGGGCACTCGGTCTTACGCTTTGGCATGGGGCAATTTTGATGAAAGATACGGGATCTCGTTATCTTTCTCGGGGCACTCGGTCTTACGTTTTATCTAGGGGGTAATTTTGATGAAAGATACGGGATCTCGTTATCTTTCTCGGGGCACTGGCGGTCTTACGTTTGGATCGCGGGGTAATTTTGATGAAAGATACGGGATCCGTTATCTTTCTCGGGGCGCACTCGGTGCCTTACGTTTGGCTAGCAGGGGTAATTTTGATGAAAGATACGGGACCCGTTATCTTTCTCGGGGCACTCGGTCTTACGTTTGATTGCTTCGGGGTAATTTTGATGAAAGATACGGGATCCGTTATCTTTCTCGGGGCACTCGGTCTTACGTTTGACTAGGGGGTAATTTTGATGAAAGATACGGGATCCGTTATCTTTCTCGGGTCACTCGGGCCTTACGTTTGGCTTAGGGGGTGATTTTGATGGAAGATACGGGATCCGTTATCTTTCTCGGCACTCGGTCTTACGTTTGATTGCCGGGGGTAATTTTGATGAAAGATACGGGATCCGTTATCTTTCTCGGGCACTCGGTCTTACGTTTGACTTGGGGGTAATTTTGATGAAAGATACGGGATCTCGTTATCTTTCTCGGGGCACTCGGTCTTACGTTTGGCTAGGGGGGTAATTTTGATGAAAGATACGGGATCCGTTATCTTTCTCGGGTCACTCGGTCTTACGTTTGACGGGGTAATTTTGATGAAAGATACGGGATCTCGTTATCTTTCTCGGGGCACTCGGCCTTACGTTTGTATAGGGGTAATTTTGATGAAAGATACGGGATCTCGTTATCTTTCTCGGGGCACTCGGTCTTACGTTTTACTGCCGGGGGTGATTTTCTTGAAAGGGGTTGACTTTGGTTAACTTTGGTTAACTTTGTCAAGTTGGGGACTGAATTGTGAGAGTCTGAAATTTTAAGGGGCAAAAGGGTCATTTTGACCCTTGCGATCCTATCCGCGGATAGGGATGGAAAGTCGTGGGTATTAATTGGGCCAACGCCCTTCTTCTTCCTCGCCCAATTTTTTGAAATTGTCGAGCGAGAGAGAGAGAAACCGCCATTCCGCCATTTTTGGCCATTTAAGCTTCAAAATTCCTCCGATTTTCTTGATTTTTCGAGCAATGGAACACGGGGAAGGCGCTTTTCAAGGCCAAGGACGTGGCCCGGTAGCGGAGAGGCGATTGGAGCTCGTCCGGATGAGGAGGCATTACAATCTTTCGCAATCGGTTGAGGAGGAGCATTACCCCGATGCTTGGCAACATTGGGCTTCGGATCCGCATCTCCGAACGGTATACTTCGAATCCTCTCGATCCTCTTGTCGATTTCTTGCTTGAAATTTTTGGGTGATTTTTTGAATTTTTTTTTTGAAAATTCGAATGATTGATGTTCTTGGCTTTGAATTTTGATTTTAATGCTTTGCATGTTGTAATGAGTATATGAGTAACTCAAAATGTGCATTTTGCTTGGGAAAAAGAATTGGCATTTTTGCCACATTTTTTTTTTTCAATTCGAAAATTACATGTGAAAATTCGAAGAATTGTGATTTCTCTTTTTTTTTTTGAAATTGAATATTGCATGTTGATGATGATGATGATTTTTTTTTGTTGAAATTGAATTTTGATATTGATGAATGATGATGCAATGCATGCACTTTGTTTGAAAAGAATGGGCATTTTGCCAATATGGGATGTATGTCTAGGATATATATTTTTTTGAAAAGTGGGACGGATTTTTCCTCCCGTAGGAATGTAAGATGGATGATATGCATGTATGCATTTTTTTTGTTGAAAATGGGACGGAGTTTTTACTTCCGTAGGAATGCATCTTTTTTTGATGAATGCATTGGGACTTGCTGAAAATTGTTTTCTTTTATGCGAGAAAAATGGGGCTATGCTCATTGTATCTTTGTTATCTTTGTCGAATTTTTTTGTAAATGCAAATGCAATCTTTTTGACATTTTCTCTCTTCTTCTTTTTTTTTTTTTTACAGGGCGGAAACCGTTTTGTGACGGAGCAGCTGAACAAGATGAAGACTCGAGGATCGGTGGAGTCTGTGATTGACTTGTGGGATCGGCTTCCGGATGCGGGCCGAGGAGCTTTGCCGAGTCAGAGACAGATTGTTGTCGAGACGGGGCTCGGGAGTTTGTCGAGTGTTTGAGGGACTGGTCAAGTTCCCTAAGTGCAAGGGGCTTGATGTTTGCTGCGGCGCGGCGCTGGTGGGACGCGACCCACACCTTCCACTTCTTACGGGGCGAGGCTACGGTTACGCCCTCGATGCTATGTCTGCGATTACAGTGCGTCTGTCCTTCAATGGACGCGACATTGAGTGGAGAGATGGCTACGGCGATCTTGATCTGCAGGCTCTTCTTGGATTTTCCCCTATTCCCAAAAAGGGGATGGGGATGGAGTATGCCGTGGTCTACGGCAAGATCGTGGAGACCATAGAGAGTTATGAGGCTGGGGAGGAGAGGATAGGCGCCGATCAGTTGCCGGGGCCTTCTGTGGTTTACTTTCTCGAGCACACTTCTTTGGTCATGCTTTGAGGGGACGGCGGTCTTTGCCTTCTTGAGGTCCTTGGAGGACATGGAGACGGTTGGAGATATTTCTGGGGGAGGCCGAGGAAGTGGGCGAGGCGCTTCGCTCTTGATAGATACGGCCTGGAAGAGGCTGTGAGCTCCTTGTGCTTGCTTCGAGTTTGCTGCGGAGGTATAAGCTCTCTTTTTGCTTTCCCTCTTTCCTTTGAGCACACACCCTTTTTTTTTTTGGATTGATTGGATTTTTACCTTTCGCGGTATGGGCGTTGGAGTTTTTCCACGTCACGGTGTGGAGCGGCTGAGGCGTACGTCGGAGCGTATCCGGCCATGCGATCTTGGTCCAAGCATGCCCGGGAAAGATAAGCTCCAGTGGGGCGTACGACTCTCAGGTACGCGGATTGCCTTCCTTTGACGGAGGCCGAGACGGATGAGGGATGATATTCTTCCCACAGGATCGCTGAGGTAGCGCAGTGAAGGCGCGAGATGCGGGCCGGTGCGGCGGAGGATTTTGAGGGGCGACTTGCGACGTCTACTATCAGGAGAGAGGGTGACGCGCCGGCATGGCGTGAACTCGCCTTTGAGGACACCGGTGGAGCCTCCCGCCGATATGATGCACCCGAGCGATCGGTCAGTGACTGGGATGATTACCGAAGCGAGGCCGGCACTTCTCGGACTTCGTGGCGATCGAGCCATATGCGACGTTCGTCTTGAGGAGGCCGAGGATGCCTCGGGTTTTGGAGAGGGAGGGGCTTGGGATCCCGCGGTACCCTCGGACGGATTTTTCCTACATCCCGGGATGGGGTCCGATTGAGGGTGCAGATCCCTCGGCCGAGCGGCTTCCACGAGCTTTCCGGCCTCGTCCGGGTATGAAGGTATGGCTTCACCTTTTCTTTTGTTTCATCATCTCTAGCATCACTTTTTTTTTTGACGCTTTTGCTTTTGTGCAGTTTTCGGAGGTGGTCGTCGAGACACTGACGAAGCAAGTGATCGGGGCTAAGAGATTCATACGGAGGATGGTTGCTTGCGGGGCACCTCGAGCTAGGCGAGAGACCACGGCCGGCACCTGTCCGACGGGAGGCTTCTCCTATTCCCTCGGAGACTTCTTCCGAGACCCCTCTTTCTCCTCTCATTGATCACCGCGCGGCACTGCCTTCGGATCACGTCATTCTTGGGGATCCGTACGGGCAGGGACACGTCTGGCGGCATGGTGGGTCGTCCCCGTACGTTCAGGAGTCTGACGCCTTCACCTTCGGGTATGATTTTTTCAGGGATCTGGGTTTACCCTATCAGAGTGTGCCGGTTGGTCCCGACGAGCCCCTTTCTGGAGATGAGGACGATTCTGAGCCCGAGACTTTCAGGGCTCCTGACGAGGCGGGCCCGAGTCGCAAGAGGGGCCGGGGGGAGACATCGGGCGCTGGAGACTCCGATTGATTTTTTTTATTTTTTTTTGAGATTTAGATTTGTACAGATTATGCACATTTTTTTTTTGGATGTAATAATTTAGGATTTTATTTATGTTTGTTTGTTTTTTTTTTTTATGCACACTCTCTTTTTTTTTGGAATGTAATAATTTAGGATTTTATTTTATGAATGCAATGCAATATGAATGCAGTGTTGCATGAGCCTTGTTTTTTTTTTGCAAGGGTGTTTGGTATATGGACTGGTTTGGGGAGTTTTTTTTGCACAGGTTTCGAGCAACCGGGACGGAATATTCCTCTTTTGGTGTAGCAGCTTGGACTGTTGCAAAAAAATTTTTTTTTTGGGAAAGCAATCCCATCCGCGCGGATGGGGACTGCATCTGACAGTGTCCTTTAATTTTGGTCCAGACCTGGTCTTGCTTTATTTCAAATTCAAATATCCTCTTCAACCTCCATACCAAACGACCATTTTCGGGGAGAGAGAGAGAAAAACCATGGAAATGGCCAAAAATTCTCCAAAATTATCCAAAGAAAGGCAAATGTTGTTCTTTGAAAAGTTCAAGGAGTGGTGTAGGGAGATCATGCACGAGAGAAGATCGTTCTTTGAAGAAAGGTACAAGATACGATGCTTGTGGTCTCTCAAAGAATTGGTTCCGGATTATGACCTCTTAAGAGCTTCTTCTTCTTTTTGGGATACTAGAAGGCATGTCTTTTGCCTTTCCCTCAACGAGATTGTTCCGACTGTGGAAGAGTTTCGGGCCTTGCTTGGAGGTCGGAGGTGGAAGAGATAGCGGTCCCTTTGCCGGAGGGAGCTTCCTTTCTTCGACAGATTGTGCGTCCTCGTTCATCTTTCCCCGGAGGAAGCGCAAGGTATGATCCGCGGTCCCGATTATTTCGATATTTCCGGTCTTCCCGACAGATTTAGGGGCCTAGGCTTGGTGGATGATGCCTATTGGGATGCCTTTGCACTTTGTATGTTTGGCACCCTGTTCATGGTTTATTCCTTTGGAATTTGCCATCGGTCTCTTGGATGTCGTCGTTCACCTGTCGCACAGGCGAGAGATGTCGTTCCTTTGATTCTTGGGGAGACTTTTCATGCTCTCGACAGATTAGCTACCGGACGGCGGTATATGCGCGGGGCGGCCCGTTCCTCTTGACCACGTGGGCGATGGAGCGTTTGGGGGTTCTTCGGAAACCTCGATATGATCGGGCCTTGGACTTTTGCCGGGAGAGGTGTCGATGTAGATTTTGATGATCGGGGCTCGTGGGCACGTTGGATGGCGGGTCGCGGGCTGAAGATATCGAGATGGTTGGTGCCTCGTTGGCGGGTGGAGACTCGCGAGTGCTTCGGGACGGGTCCCATGTGGTTATGCTTAGGGGCTTTCTCGGTCCAGTTTCTACATTCCGGCTCGGTCTGAGACGGTTTGGCTTGGAGCGGAGTTCCTTTGGAGGGTTTTGATGATATAGCTACCGGGGTGGTGGCTCCTGTTTCCATGGATGATCCCTCGGTGTTTCCATTTCTTTCCAGTATGGAGGTACGATGC